>JAULBS010068392.1:0-22439 GCA_032355785.1 Symmetromphalus regularis | reverse complement strand
AATGAAGTATTTCTATGGACAAATCAAATGTTTATATTTAAAATGAATTCTTTGTTTGGAAATTAATTAGGTCAAGGTTCCGTGGAAGTATGCGTTTAAATACTTTTTAACTTCTTTTATATGAAAATCATAATGTTCGAAATGCTGTTTTGTACTGATATACAAACAATATACACGCAACGTGCATGTCTGGGGAAGCAGCCGTTTTTCTGAAAAACGTGTTAATCCCAGTATTTATTAAATAATGCGCACTTCCAGGGACGGATTAACATTATTCACTGAATGGACTAGGCTCTGTTACAAATAGTTTCGTAAAAATAGCGCATTTCGTATAATCTTCACGTTTTATAAAACGTGTTGATGTTGTTGTTTTTTGTATTTTTTTAAATGTGCGTTTTGCCGAATTTGTAAAACAGCGCATAAATCCTAAAATGTTATGCCTCGATTTGTAAAACTGACCGACCACTTTCGTTAAATTCGGCAAAATGCACATTTTAAAATAAAAAACATCAACACGTTTTATAAAATGTGAAGATTTTACGAAATGCATTGTTTTAACGAAACTATTTGTAACAGGCTCCATTGCCAATTTTCGCATGTGTACACGACAATGTTCAGAGTAAATACGATTTGTTTTGTCTAATGGCACCACTATAGCGTATTGATTTACTAATCATTGGCTATTTATTTGATGTCAAATATTTGTAAATGTTGACACGTAGTCAAGTGTGAGACAGCCTTCTATTGGTTTTGAGCTTGAGATACTGGATCTCTTGGACTCAAACAGCAAATTGAAGGAAGTTGAACCATTGACAAAGGGCCCGCGGAGAGCATTTGAACTTGTGGAGAGGTGAGTGGGCACTGAAAAGTAGGTGACCGAAGGGCAGCAGCGTTCCTGCAGGAACTCCCTCATACTTCGAAAACGCTTCGGATTTCGGCCACTTTATTTTGTCACCGATCCTGAAAATATATTTGTCCCTCTAATCCGTGATGCCTGTGACATGATTGGAACAACATGCACCACTTGTTCCTCTTCTAGATTCAATAGACAATATTTATATGGACATAATAATTATTATTTGAAGTGAAAGCAGTAGAGGATCCAGGGGTCCCAGGGGGTAAGGAACCCCTTTTTCTCCATTTGTTTTCAATTTTACGAGTGGAAGGACGTGAAAATTAACAATTTTTTCACCTTTCTATTCACTCTTGACTTTTGGACACCCCCTCAGAAATCCACATTTGGACCCCCCTTTCAGAAATCCTGCAGCCGCAATATTAGAATACGTAAAAGGTAACAACACGTTATAAATGTGAGTGTTTTTAATAATACAACAACAATAAAGCGTATGCGTTGAAACTTTGACAAAGACGTGCAAGTTCAAAATAAACTAAAAACGAAATAAAAACAAGTTCACAGCGAATAAGCAAAATAATACATAAAACATTAATAATTTATTCTAGAATCTTGAATCTGAATTGTTAACAGTTGAATCTAGCTTGGCAAATTCAGTAAAGGAGCAACTCAACATGTTATTTCATTGCAGTTGGGCAATTTCAACAACATATCATTTCAGTCGTCTGTCTAGCAGTTTAGAGTCAACTAATACTTGGAATAGTTACGAATTGTCTAATCATTTGTTATATATTATGTTTAAAAGTATACCAGTCTTACAAGCTGGACAAATCACACTATTTTGTAGACTTCATTTGAAATTTTACATAGGGCATTTTATTACGTTTTAAACATGTATAAATTAAAAAGATAAAACAGATATAATTTGAAAATAAAATGCCTCGAATATAACTTATGCATGCATTAGTGATTTTCTGTATCTGGCCCTTGATATGCTGATATCATGGTACGTCACTGTATTCTACAGGTTATAAATCATTAGTCGATTGTCGAGTTTATGACAAAAATCACGAGCCGCTACTTAGTACATTTACAGCTGTAGACTGAATAGTCATAATGCAGTATGTTGGAACCACTTATTTCTACTATTCTGGACCCATATATTATCGAAAAAGTGTAAATTTGCATTCAGGTGTGACGGTTACATGCGTCGTTTAATAATTATATCATATTTGTCGACAATAATTATTGACATATTTACTTATTTCTGTGGATTAACGTGGATGATATCATATGCCACATAAAAAAGACGTCAATTTATAAAGCTATTCTCATGAATCGAGGATATTTAAAAAAATGAATACAGTTGGGATTTTTCTTTCTTTCGAAAACTAGTAATTCACGTGAAATTTATGAGATATTTTCTTTACATGTGCCATCACTTGTAGTGGAAGATTCTCCTAAATATTAATATCCCTTCAACTTTACATGTATTTTATTTGTGAATAGCTCTTCAGTTTACATACAAAACAATGCTTATAATGTTTCGAGAAAAAGGTCACTGCTGTCTAGCAATAAAATATAATACAAATACTATACATAATATTAATTTTTACAAAACGAACATTGTATGTATTCAAAATTTTCAAAATACATTCTTCCTATCATATTATACACTATAAAACTACAGACCCCTACATTTATTTGGTATAAAATCAACGAATATATCACAAATAAATTAAGCATGTAATTCAATAGAATAATCATTCTTAACGGTTTTCATCAATGTACAGGTACGTGCCTGGATTCATCTTTATATTGGCTTGCACAGGTAAATTGCCAGCTGAAATGAAAATATTTTCTTCATAAATATGCGTCTATTTTATAAAGTGTTTTTATCAATAAGAACAATATGTATGTAATCTGAATAAACGATTAATGTTATGTATAGCTTGGCTTTAACATAAATATTAGTAACATAATATAACATACTTAAAAATATGTTAATTACATATATAACATATTTAGATTGCCGAATATGGTCCTTTGCATACAAACTGTCAGTATATTTAAAAAGCTGATAGCATTATCTTACCTCATCAATATAACCATGAAAGTTATCAAAGCCAGTTCCCCTTCCAATATGTATAGCACAATCAGTGTCTTGGACAGTACCTGTGAAAACAAAGCAATATAGGCATTGTCGATCAGCCTTTCAAAACAGACAGACTCAAACAAACGTATAGAAACAATGTAGTAATCGGACGAGAGAGAGAGAGAGAGAGAGAGAGAGAGAGAGAGAGAGAGAAGCAATATAGGCATTGTCGATCAGCCTTTCAAAACAGACAGACTCAAACAAACGTATAGAATAAATGGAGTAATCGGACGAGAGAGAGAGAGAGACAGAGAGACAGAGAGACAGAGAGGGAGAGGGAGAAGAATAGATAGAAAGAAAGAATACCTCTCTACCGTTGATTTCTATATTCTCTTTCTTGCTCATTAATTAAAAAAAACCACATAAAACGTCATTATATCCATGGACTAAGCATGTTCGTGGATTTGTATTCCGTTACTTGCTCGTCACTTTTACATTAGCTAAGCACCTGATCGGGAGAGGGAATGACAGGTGTATGACAATACAATATGTTTACCTTCACATTTTGCAAACTGTGAAACTGAATTGACCGTTCCTGTCAGCTTTCCATCAAACAGCTGAAACTGTGCATCTTTCCAATCAGAATCCTACAACAAAACACGAAGATACTGTTTTTGTTTGTTCAATTATAAACTGATCCTGAAAGTTAAATCATAAAGCATTATGATATCCACTTATTAAAAAGTAATGTTGATATTTTAAAATAGACTAAATGTTATCTTTTTGTAAAATTAAAATATAAATGACCTATAAGAGGAAAACAAAACAAAACAGCATACTGATAATTAAAGAAAACTAAGCACTGTGACAACAAAATTTCCTCCAGAAAATCTGGGTAGAAAGGGATGCCATATTTAATTACGTAATATTGTACGTAATATTTCTGAAAGGTGGGTCCAAATGTGGATTTCTGAAAAAGGAGGATCCAAATGCTGTGAGTGAATAGATATAGTGAATTTTTTTTTTATTTCCAGTCCTTCCACTCGGAAAAAGGTTTTTAAAATTGTGAATAGGTGGTCCTGACCCCCTGGACACCCCTAGATCCTATACCGCACAGTTGAAGTATATCCTTTAGAAGGTAATTATTTTACAAACCGTGTGCTGAATGGTTACTGTTGTAAGACTGCCACTTTCGTCTCTCTCACCGAAATACGTGGCGTTCGCTCCACGTGTGATGAATAGCGATCCCACTGACCCACAGTCCGCGTTTGTGACGAGCGCCTGCTGATCGGTGGCCACTCCCTTGCCCTTGTACTTCACTTTCATGACCACTGTGCTGCCATAGTCGACGCTGCTGAACCGAGGTATGACGATTCCACTATGGCCATCGAAGTAGCCAGTTCCATTGATGATAACTACGCCATTGTTTTCAAGATAGTTGTCATTGCCAGATAGATCCGTGACTCCCGTGTCGAATGTTATGTACACTTCAGCCTTGCATTCTAGTGGAATATTAAAAAAAGCTATGCACGGAACTGTGTAATTTTGTAAATGATTTTGTGAACACTACATTGCAATATTAATAGTCGCCGTGTTTATTTTGTTTCTCGTCACCTCTTTGTTTAAATACAAACACTAATTTTAATAGTTAAAATTGTTTTTATTTCATTACAATTCTGAAAATAGAAAAATACTGTCTACTTAAAAAACAAATATATATATATATATGTTTCAAAAATCCTTTTTCAAGTTGACATGCTGTTTCTTTCAGGTTTCTATGTTTCTATTTGTTCTCAAACAACAATGTATATAATACCTTATTAATATCAATTATGTAATCAAGAAATACTTTAATCCAGACAAACATGAAAAAAAGAAATGACCTGCTAAACTGGTGAAAGAGTAACCTCGAATTAATGAATGGCATGCAGCGATGTTTATTCATGGGATAGCAATAAACTATGTTCTTACCGGTCCCATTATATTTGGTTGGTGCACACATGCAGATGATGGGGTCGAAAGATTCCCCAACATTGCACATGAGCATCTGCCATCCACTTCCAGCGATGAACTGTTCAAACATTGTTGGTTGTCCCACGACTGCACGTTTATCACACTTATCTGCCACAGAATAGTTGTATTTATAATGTATTTATTCGTAATATAGTGACAGTTATTAAAATGTATGTATAGAGGTTTTTTTATTTAAATAAGTTTCTTTTTAATGAATAAATAAACAATATATTATTAATCTTGGCACTATCTCAGACAAGATGTATAGAACTATGAGATTGTTGTCTTATTACGGTTACCTATTCTTTAAGGATTCGCGGAGTGCATCATGAAGTGGGGGTGCCACAGACAGAACATATTTGTATTTAGCCAAAACAAAAACTTTAGTGATGTTTTTATTGGTTGTCCCCTAAAAAGCCTCCGCCCCCTACCCGGCTTCGCAGTCCCTCCCTTTGCATGGCGTTAAACATATTTTAATCATTGGAAGCTAAACTAATTCAAAGGTCAGCTTTATTTAGTAATGTTAGAACATTTATTTTATGCAAAATATATCCTATGTTGTTAATCTGTTTTATTCATTTGATACAGATATTTGTACTCTATCTGATTAGGAAAACTAAACATCCATAATTGCTATGTATTTCACTCTACGCTGGAAAAACACCAAACAACTGTCAAAATACAATGTATAGTGATGTGACAGTTATAAAAGGTTAATATTATCCTAAATATTCTTGTCTTTATTTTTATTTTCACAACGATCATGTTCGAAATAATATTTGCAGGAAAGAATTTACAACAATGAAAAACTTAACTTTGAGAATTTTGTAATTTTGTCAAATAATAATTATATATCCTAATGCATTAAAATTATAATTAAAATAATGTTGGCTCTAGGCCAATTGAACATATCGTATGCATAGAATGACGGCCAGACAGTCAAAACAAGTAAACACAATTTTTATTTTTAATTTTATTTCGCTCAGAGAATTGCTAACCTTGCTATAAAAATCGTAATCTAAAAAATAAATGTGTGGCCTAATGCGGTTGTTATCACGATCTGGTATAAATAAATAAATTCATAATTGTTAATCTAAATATTTTAAGAAAGCATACCTGGAAGGGAACACGTGTCAAGACACATGCTGTTTGGCACACAGTAACCAGCAGGTACGTATGCCTGGCCCTTAGGACAGCACCTGCCTACCGACTTGCCGTCCACACACTCCCAGTACCCACTGCATGTACTAGTAGAGGCGTATCTCTGTACGTTTCCTGCTTTACATTTGTCTGCAAGATAGATGACAGTTAGGAGTCTATTGGTGAAACACTTTTAAAATGTTGTCATGCACACTGAATGAAACATCAATTTTACCAGAAAAGAGAAAGGATTTTTTTTACGACACCCCTGTTTTTTCAGTGGTTATTAGGTGTCAACCACATTTTGTTTGCAAGTCTTGGTCTTCCTACTTACAGGACAGCAAATACTATAGCTCTTGTTACAATGGTTATGAACTACTGGCTAGAACAAGACACTTTAAGAACAATATTATTTGCTGCTAGATTGTTGAATTTTAAGGAAAATCAGTTTGATCGATGTTGTAATTCCAGCTTCGAGATACTTTGTTGTGTAAAAGATAAGGTCAACCTCACTCTGACAAACATATTTTCCCTTGGTTTGGAATTATATATCATTACCTAACAGTAATATAAATTGCTGTATAATAATAGTATCTTATTGTGTTTTTAATCTCACCGTAAGGACAGTTAGCAATCTCTGGCAGACTGCACATTAATGAATCCTGACCCCAGTGCAAACCATGTGGGCATTGGCGGTAGAATACACCGGAAACGACGTCATTCTTGTCGTCATTCTTGTCGTCATCCTCGTCATAGTCACACTGCACGTACATGCTGCAGTCTGATTTGTCCCGATTGAACCCGACTCCTTTAACTACAGTAGATCCTTCGCATACTCCTGTTGGCATTAAAGAAGTATTATTCAATTTTAAATTTGTTTAAGTATATTTTGGATTATACAAACCTATTGAAAAATGGATTAAGTAATGACTTAGTATTACTGAAATAATGCGGTTACTCATAATAAGGCTCAAAACTTGAGTGAAACTACTTTTATGCGGAGTTCAAAGAACTCTTAAGGACCGGGAAAACCGTAGATGTTTAGTTCTCGTTTGGACATTCTAAACTGTTATGGGGCACCAATGGCAATGTTGCAAAAGTGATTCGCATAGTCTGATCAACAGCGCAGTGTTTCTGTAAAAGTAACTAGTATTTTTCATGAATTTAGGAAATAATTAGAAATAAAGGTGCCGACTGTTGTTGGAAAACTGTTTAAGAACATATAAGTTCGAAATACATGTACATATAAATATTCTAAAGGAAGCAGACTGTAAGGGCCAATTTCGTATGTTTGGCTTCCATAGCATTGGGCCATTTATAAAACAAATATTAGTAATGGTTAAAAAAAACCACGCTGAAAACCTCGAGAAAAATCACCCGTCACCAATTTTCTAAAAATCATATGCATTCTCTTTTAAACGTATGTTAACCTAGACTTATCAAAATCAAAAATGTGAATGAACACCTTATTGACTTTATTTAAGCATAGTTCACATATTTCCATAGCTTATCGTAAAGCCAAACATAAGAAATTGGCTCTAGGATTTGATGGCTAAAAGAGTGTACATATTACGTTTTCCTCTTCTCACCTGTGTCTGGTTTATCGGGACAGGCTCTGACGAAACACCGCTCTTTGCTACGATCATCAGAGTCGCCAAAACACGGCTTCCCCCCACCACTGGGAGGTGGGTTAGTGCACGTTCTGTGTCTGAACACTTCTTTCTGGCCTTCACCGCATGATTTGGAGCACTGTCCATAGCTGACCACCCACGATGACCACTGTCCATCTACTATACTCATAAAACAAAACGTTCACTATGAGTTGTTAAGTTATAAAATACATGTTAGTGCATATTCTCAACCACAAACGTTTAGGAAATAGTTTCATCGTCTTTAAAGAACTGATATGCTTGTTTTATTCGATATTATTTACTTTAATTAAGAATCTGATCTTGTTTGAAAATAGTTGATATTTAAATTTAATTGATATAAATGAATAATAAAACGATATGTACAAGTACTAGAAATGTAACATACACTGAATTGTGTTTTATACATACTCAACCTAGAAAGAAAGTATGCATGTAATCAATAGTCATTTATTTCAGAAACCATGACAGAAATTAGATAACAATACCATTTAGGAGGAGGTGTGTTTGTGTGCAATAATATCACAAATTTCGCACATAATATTTGCTGCCAATGGACCATTACTGTGGCCACTCCATGAAATAAATAGTTTTCAACATGCATACTTTCATTTGTGTTAAATATACATCTTTAAAGGCACTTAGGAAGTAATTTACCTAATTTTATTATTTACCTATTAGGGACCGTTCATAATATTCTAGGGGTATATATATGGGGAGATAAGAGACGAAGTATGAAACATTATATATACATAAACATATATAATACATACAATTAAATACAACGTTCTGTTTCACAGGATGGTAACACCAACAGGTAAGGTGTGTCAACATGTCAATATTAGTCTCTCTAAGTAACCATGGAATTAGATGATTTTAACTTAATATGTTTATTTATATAATTATAATTTTAAGATTGCATCTTGACCAGTAATGCTAAATTAAACTGCTATAAAATATGAATGTTTAAAACCACTGCAATTCTGTATCTTCTGGCGCTTATATGTATACGGACTACTAGATTTAGATAAAATATATTATGAGATAATTCATCATAACTTGTACACATACGTGCAGTATATACATGTATAGTATACAACTAACTACAAAGACATGCTTACTATGTTTATTGTTGAAATAGTGAAAGGATATAATATATGATGCATTATCAATTAAAAATTCTAAATATCACAGTCGGTTCCAAATAAAAAAAGGAATCAAATTAATATCTGACAATAACATTTTGGTTTAGGTTCTGTAAGAATACATAACACAAACATAAAAAATAAATTAAACATGGAAAAGAAAAACAGAAATATATTAGTAGATTCAATTAGTATGATAATTTCTTTCTTGTATACAGACTAAACACAGTCATTATTTTAAATATACACAAGTCACTCATATGAAGTTTACTTTTTAATTTAACCACAATGTTACCCCGATGTTTATCTTTTTGCTGAGAGGTTCGTAAAACAGCAATACAATAAACAATCATATGAAGTTATAAAGATTTTTATTTCATGTAAAAATCAATAAGTTCAGAATATAATGTAATGGATAAGAGCAATACGATAGTACTCGTGGTAAAATACCTTTTTATGTTCTTCAAGAAACAAATTTCTATAAATTTCTATTCATAAATTTTATATTTTATTCATGAATTTTATGTTAGCCAGTTTTGCAAGGAGATCAAAGTAAAATGGTTTAAGAATGTTTTGCTTGCCATTCAATCATAAGCATTTATAATTTACACAAATTAAACTGTAAGCAAAAAATACTACTTACTTTTAATAGGTGGGCAGATGTTGGGATTGCAGGTTTCCATTATGCTGATGGTCGCGTCACCTTGACAGTTTTTGCCACCATTACTTGGAGGTGGGTTATTGCATTTCCTCGTCTTCATCACCACCCGCTGACCACCACCACAAGAACTGGAACATTGGCCGTAACTGACTTTCCATGATGACCACTGTCCGTCAACTGTTGGTAAAATTAACAAATTGTATTAAATGGGTTATATCATAATTACATAATGCTGGCTGACCCACCCACAGACCACCACCACAAGACCTGGAACATTGGCCGTAATCGGTCTTCCATGATGACCACTGTCCATCAACTACAAGTTAAAATTAATATATACATATATATATACGGAAAATGCTGAGCTGGTATCGTTATGTTTTTATGAGGTTTTTCCAATAAATGGATATTTTATTTGTCATACTCTTAGAATCGAAATACACGTAAATCATGTTTGTTTGTTTGTTTATTTTTTGCTGCTAATCGGAAAGAGTAGCTTATGTGGCGAAAGCGGATTTCTTCTGAAGATTGAGTCGTAAAATACCATATGATTGTCATCTAACAGTGGCTGAATTGTATTGGGGTGATCTTAACCAATCCTTTCTCTTTCTTGGATATGCTGGATTGTGGTACCACAACTTACCTTTAGTGGGTGTGAGGCAGTCAAAGGTATTACACATAGCCATTGTACTCGAGGTGGCGTCACCCTCACAGTATCTGCCTCCTTTACCTGGAGGTGGGTTATTACACTTCCTCGTCTTCATCACCACTCGCTGACCGCCACCACAAGTCGCGGAACACTGGCCGTAACTGACCTTCCATGATGACCATTGTCCATCAACTGTTGGCAAAATTAACAAATTGTATTAAATAGTTGCTTAATGGAGGCTTACCAAGAAAGGTATTTCAATAATTGGGAATAAAAATTCCAAAGTATAACCTCATTATCTGCCTTCATTGTGGTGGGTATAATTTTAACTTGACCCTCAGAATTTTCATTAGCACCTAGCGAGAGGATCAATAATTTCAGCAACACTGACAGTTTTAAGATTCCGAAGACTAGATTTGTTCCCAAAACTATTTTTATCACCATGTTTTGGGGTTGTTGTTTTTTTGTTTGTTTTTTTATCTATCTATCAAGTATCAGTAATTTCGAACATTATTGTTTGGCTACGTACTTTCAGTAGGTGTAAAGCAGGTGTGTGCGTTACAAACTTCCACTGTACTCAAAGTTGAATCACCATGACAGTTTCTCCCACCATTACTTGGAGGTGGGTTATTACATTTCCTCGTCTTCAGCACCACTCGCTGACCTCCACCACAAGATGCTGAACACTGGCCGTAACTGACCTTCCATGATGACCACTGTCCATCAACTGTTGGTAAAATTAACAAATTGTATTAAATGTGTTGTATCATAATTGTTTAATGTTGGCTTAGCATGCGCAGATGCAGGATTTCTGAAAGGGGTGTGTCGACATGTGATGGGTGAATAGGACTGGGAAAAAAGGTTAATTTTCACGTCCTTCCACTCGGAAAATATATGTAAAAAGAAAATCGACAAAAGGGGGGACAGGACATCCCCTTCCTCTGGCTCCGTTACTGAATAGTTCAATGATTTTGTGTTAAAATCTAAAAAAGCATAACATCAGTTTCCTACTGTAATTTTGATTGTTAAATTGTTTAACTTGAGCGGCAGAATTTGCACGAGTTTTTGACGAGGGGAATGGTATTTTCTGCAACCCTGATAGTTTTGGATTTCTAAGATTCAGAAGGCTAGATTTGTCCCAAAAACAATTTTTTCGTCGGTTTTTTTTTTATCCATTAAGTAATAGTCATTTTTAAACTAACGTACTTTTTGTAGGTGTGAAGCAGGTTTGTGCGTTACAAACTTCCATTGTGCTCGAGGTCGCATCACCTTGACAGTTTCTACCACCATTACTTGGAGGTGGATTATTACATTTCCTCGTCTTCATCACCACTCGCTGACCTCCACCACAAGACGCGGAACATTGACCGTAATCGATCTTCCATGATGACCACTGTCCATCAACTGTTGGTGAAAATAAGAAATTGTTTTAAATTGGTTGTATCACAGTTGCATAATGGTGGCTTATCAAAAACAGCATTTCAATTATTTAGAATTAAAATGAAAACATTATAACTTAATTGCATGTTGTAACTGAGGTGGTTAAAAAAAATTATTTGTCCAGCAGAATTTTCTGAAGCATTTGCCATTGGAAGGGTATTTTCAGCAACCTGACAGTTTTGTTGTTCAAAGATTCAGAAGAATGCTGGATTTGTACCAAAAAAAATGTTATATTTTTATCCTTCAAGTTACAGTGATTTTAAAGACTACTGTTTGGCTACGTACTTTTAGTAGGTGTGAAGCAGGTTTGTGCGTTACAAACTTCAACAGTGCTCGAGGTCGCGTCACCCTGACAATATTTCCCACCATTACTTGGAGGTGGGTTATTACATTTCCGTGTCTTCAGCACCACTCGCTGACCTCCACCACAAGACGCGGAACACTGACCGTAACTAATCTCCCATGATGACCACTGTCCATCAACTATATGTTAAAATATAAATGAGTGTATTCTTTATGACGTGTACAAGCAACAAATATGTATGTGAAAGAGTGATGTATATATTTAAATGTGCTAGTGTTGCAACTTTATTTAATGTCTTGAGACCATATTTATGTATACTTAGCAAAATCAAATCTTACGTGTAATCCAATAAGAAATAATTGTTTTGAAAGGTCATTTTCTATTTCTCAATTGGAGGCTGTACGCATTTAATCTTGAAATATATAACACCAAATCAAAATACTCTCATCATGTGTGCGTGTGTGTGTGTGCGTGTGTGTGTGTGCGGGTGTGTGTGTGCGTGGCTGTTTGTGTGTTTCCGTCATATTATTATAAATTAAAAGAGAATGTGTGTCCACATACAAACCACTTTTTACCTTTATTAGGTTTCAAGCAGTCTTGTGTATTACACTTTTCCATTGTACTTAATGTGGATTCTCCGTGACACTGTTTTCCACCATTACTTGGAGGTGGATTATTACACTTCCGTGTCTTCATCACCACTCGCTGACCTCCACCACAAGACGCGGAACATTGACCGAAATCGATCTTCCATGATGACCACTGTCCATCAACTGTAAATAAAACTATCACTATAAATATATTTACACACACGTTGCAATTAAAAGCAATGCTTATTTACCCGTATCTTGTTGTGTAATAATGTTATGGTAATTTTAAGTTTTGAAGAGGGCTAGTGATTTTTAAATAGAGTCAATTTTGACGGACAGATATAACACATTTTGTCCAAAAATGTAATCTGCTTTGTTGTAAAAGTGTTAGTATTATTGAATTTAGATATCGCAGAATTAACTCTAAAAGTTTGATAAGATATGGTTTTACTAAAAGATAAAAAGTAAACAATGGTATTAGTTAAAGACCATGATATTAGATACATACATTACATTTCAAAGCACCAACAGTCAATCTTGCAATATACTTTAATATTTGTAACGATCTAAAGCACGGAAATTAAATATCAGCTATTGGGAAGGTGTCTTGCAATATCCATTAATTAAATGTGTAACAGAACATTCGAAAAGAACACCCAAACGAATACAGAGAGTTGAAAATATAAAGTAAAAATATGTCATTTATTTTATTCTTAAACTCATGCGCTACATTTTACCAAACATGTAATGTGTGGTTACTCACCAGGACATGGTTTAATGTTACATGATTCTTTCAAGCTTGATATTGCTTTTCCCTCACAGTTATTCCCTCCATTACTAGGTGGTGGGTTATTACATTGTCTTCTCCTGGTGGAAACACGCTGACCTCCACCACAGGATACCGAACACTGGCCGACACTGACAATCCACGCTGACCACTGTCCATGTACTGTGATTAAAATTACACTAAGAAAATGCATTATAACAACAACGGATGTCATTGATGAAAAACCATGTTAATATCCCATATAGTTTTAACATTAATTTGGTAAAATATGTATAAAGCAAAGGTGTATAATTCCAATTTCAAAAACGTTCAAAATCGTATTTGTAGCGGCTAGTCAAAGGGATATACCTATATGAAAAGTTATTTGGATGTCAAGTACTTTTTTGAATTGGGAGGTAGTTCTGAATGCCATCACCCAGATGGATGTCTTAATTAAACAATCAACACCTTTAATCTAATCTTCGCACAAGGAAGAGTTCAGTGGTTATAATTACAAGAAAAATTGCTGTGGTCCACACTTCTGAATAATCACTGTCATAATAGTAATGATACCAGATGTACACGAAAAATGTGCAAATCCTGCACCACCTGCCATAACCACATACTTTAGTTACAAAGGCTGTTGTTTGTTTTTGTTGTTTTTTAAACCATAAAATGATGATGAAATCTATGTACAGGGTTTAAGTAAGATATTGCTTCTGGTGTTATTTTAGTCAAAAAAGTATTAATAGACAAAGAACAAGTACTTAATAAAATGGAAATCTTCAAATAAATCTGAATTTTTTCATACGTTCTGCCACACTTACCTTTAATAGGTGTCAGACACTGGTGGGTATTACAGATTTCTGTTGTGCTTAATATTGCTTTCCCCTCACATTTATTCCCACCATTACTGGGAGGCGGGTTATTACACTTTCTTATCCTGGTTGAAACACGCTGACCTCCACCACAGGACACTGAGCATTGACCCACACTGACGATCCACGCTGACCACTGTCCATGCACTGTGGTTAAAATTATACTGAGAACGTGCAGGTTTTACACATGTAGATAATGATTATAAATAAATATATATATTTATAAATACACAATTTAATAACATATATCATGAACATAACCATATCCTTAAACATATAATCATCTACTATCAAACGACTTCATAAGTTTATTTTACATTGGGAATACCACCATGTTTCGGATAGAAGATAGCGATAATGGTCATTTCAGAATATGATACTGATATCATACCGTGTCTTTATTTGCACCACGGTCAAACTAATTGTCATTGGTACAAAACATATATATAGAATGATCTGTTATATACGACTGTGAAATAAACTGTGTCATTCCCCATGTTCTGCTGGGTGCTTATGATTTGTGTCACTAAACAACTTTTTTATTCAAAATAGTCCAACAAACAGTACAAATAGAACAAGTATGAGACTTGAATGTAGACACATTTTAAAGAGTGCTGTATTTGTTAGGTTTATTATTGTAACTGTAAACATTATTAGACACTCTGTAATATACCTTTAAAGGTTCAATATCATAGTACAAGTTGCATGTTTGCAGGGTTTTTTTTTTCATATAATTATTTGTGATAAAGAACTGCACATTAATCGATTCCTATAATGATATTGAAATAAACTGACAATATCAAAACTTATTTCGCACCCACAATATAATGATGTTCATACTTATTAAGGAGATCGTTTACCAGAATAACGAGGGCTCTTACTTCATATAATATTATTAAGGCATATTACGTTTCTTAGTAAATTGCTTTAATAGATAGTACCGGTAATTTGTTGATTGCATTAAAATGATGGTATACGTTTAATATTCCAACACAAATATATTAGAAATGCCACAAATTCGTATTTTTATGGATTGTTTTTTTCTTTCTGAAAGTAAATCGATTTAATTGATACTTATGTTTAACGTGTTTAATTGGTATTTTCTTTTAAATGCAATATATTTCAACACAAAAAAGTCTTGGAGGACTGCTACCTTGTCCAATTGTGAGAATGCCCCTTCAACGTGGACTGTTTTCACCAACATGATGAAAACGTATTACAAGGTTGAAATAAGGTATTGTATTACACATATTTAGTGTGAAATGGCTTCCCATAACGTTTACCATAAAATATGCATATTTTAAGCTGTCCACGAGTAATGGAATAGGAACAGAAACATCGGCATAGAATTAATAAACTCAAAAGCTTAAATATAAAGTAAACCTTGTAACCTTTTTGATGATCTGTTTTTCAAAGATTATCAAAGCTGTGATAGATGATGACATCTGGGAAATCGGGCCTTACCTGTGCCTTCTTCGTGAGCTCAGCTTATTGCTGTCAATTGGTTGATTTAATTTATCTGATTAAACGGTAAATACACGTTCAAAATAAGGTATTAAGCGTCTATTTAGTCTGCAGAGCGTCATGTAGAGCAACAGATTCAGAATATCTGCCATAAACTTCAGTTCAGTTTTACTTACCAGCACATGGCTGAGTGTTACATAACCCTTTCGTGACGATCGTTGCTTTCCCTTCACAGTTTGTCCCACCATTACTTGGTGGTGGGTTATTGCATTGTCTTTTCCTGGTGGAAATCCGCTGACCTCCACCACATGGCACTGAACACTGGCCAACACTGACCATCCACGATGACCATTTTCCATGCACTGTGATTAAAATGTGGTTTATACATATACAGATAGTGAATGCCCCTAAGAACACTAAGAGAATTTGGGTATACACGATCATTTGATAAAGGCTGTCTGTTTCGAGAATGTGTGAATATTTTGGATGATTTTAACCTGTGTTTTACTACTACCAGTAAGTGATTCAAAACATCAGGTGTCAGTTTAGTCTAAAATTGCCTCTAAAGGTTTATAAAAACTCATCGAACGTTTTAACACGTTCTTTGATATTGTAACCAAAATGAAACATATTATGAGCCAAAATTGTAATCCCCTTGGTTAAAATTAGCATCGAGAGAATAAATTCAATCTAAAATACGAACAAGGTACTTTTCGACTAAGACATGAGGACCTTGTCTTCAGTTGATGTCACTGCAGTACACTGTTACACATAGTTTAGAGTTAACCAGTGGTCATGATAACATTTCAAATCTTCAGAAATCACAGACATCCATAAATAATAAAAAAAATAAAACTATTTCTTCTCTTTCTATAACGATATCTAATATAGAAGTATTCCGTTAACGCATGTTATTGGCTTAACCATGTTATAATAACTGGAATCAAGTGTTCGCTAAAACATGGAGTTAAAATAGGTGTGGTATTGAGGTTTACCTGTGCACTCACCTTCAGCTGAGAATTTAGTTCTGAAGTCAAATGTTTGATTAAGATAAGTAAACAATTCAAAATGCAATACTGTATTGTCTGTCATTTTAAGCAGAAGCACTATATTGAAGAATATTATTGTATATATCAAAGCACTACCATTTAGGTTTACTTACCAGCACATGGTTGAGAGTTACACAACTCCTTTATGCTTATCCTTGCTTTTCCCTCACATTTATTCCCACCGTTACTGGGTGGTGGGTTATTACACTGTCTTCTCCTGGTGGAAATTCGCTGACCTCCACCACAGGATACCGAACACGGACCCACAATGACAATCCACGTTGACCACTGTCCATGCACTGTGTTTAAAATGATACTGAGGACATGCAATTTATACACATGCATATGATATAGATGTAACCAACAAAGGGAAGAGTCTTGTTTACAGATAATGACTTAGATAGCAATAGTGCTATTAGAATATGGATATCACAAATACCAATGTATATAAAGTACTAATGAATTAAAACATACGTATGTATTCACATAGGTTTTTCATGGTCTTAATATATCTTGCAGCTACCGATAATCGTCCGAGGAATGTCTCATGTTATATAGAAAGTCAAACACTGTAACAGAATTACTGACGGTTGGTACGGACATGAACATCATTCCATGAATTCGTTCAGTTTATAAATATGCCCGTACTGCTATTGATGAGCTTCAGAACTATAATAGCACCATGGGCCATCTTACAAATGTTGTATACAAAGTCTATGTACGTGAATTAATGAATGTAAGTGTAGGTACAATATTAGAGGCGTTCCTTGATATTTTAAATACAATTAAATATTCGTGTGTTGCCACAACATATTATATAATTCTCTTTTATTTTTAGATTCTACCAGCGAGAGTATTTGTTTTTACAAAAAGGTGAGACAATTCAAGATAGGCAAGTTAACGCTTGATTAGCATTGGTAGTGTTCTACTGATATTTTGAAAATGTAATTAGACTTGACACCTGTTATTTGCATTGACTTTCTTATTAAAGTTCGCCATTTTCATCAAAATGGAGGAAACATTCAATAGTTGTAAAGTGAAAATAAGGTATTTCAGGAGATACGGTTTTAGTCTGAAATTATTGAATATGTATATGAAATGTTTTTAATTTACCTCTGTGTGACCTCCTCCTCACAATACCCGATATTTAATGTTCATATTAGAGGATGGGATGTTGTTACATATACAATCTATTTGTGTTCAGTGTAATTATATATAAGTTTCTTTAGGCTGTCCTAACATATTGTAACCATAATGAAACACCTGCGTAACCTGAATAAACTGAATGGCATTAATCCTTAAACACAAACAAGAGATAATTTGTTAAAGTTGTGATTTGAAAGAAGTGATAAATGATCACATCAATTGACTGCCAAATTGGATCTCAAAATAGATGTCCAGTCCTCTGGTCCACCAGTTAGATTTAGAGATAAATATGCAATCTTGTTTAAATTACCGAATTATGAACAAGAACAATATTAAGGCCTAAAATGGCAGATATAGTTAACTTGTAATACATCATCATTTTTCTTTATTATTACAGATACCTGACACATTGTATAGCAATAGTTCATTTGTGGATGACATCCGCTTCACAAATATAATAGAAGATGGTACATGTGAATATTTATTGATTTAAATTATCGAATCAGACATCATTTTAGTTGTTGATGCGTGGCATCGAGACATTGACACAGGATTTTCAGGATTTCAACCATTAAACTACAATTCAGTTTTACTTACCAGCACACGGCTTAGAGTTACATATCTCCTTAATGCTGATCGTTGCTTTACCCTCACAGTTTTTCCCACCGTTACTAGGAGGTGGGTTATTACATTGTCTTCTCCTGGTGGAAATCCGCTGACCACTACCACAGGATGCCGAACACTGACCGACACTGACGAACCACGCTGACCACTGTCCATGCACTGTGTTTAAAATTATACTCAGGACATTCCGTTTATACACATGCAGATACTTATAAAAATGTATTTGACAAATATCAGAGTCTGGGTATATCCTAAACAGTACAACAAATCAAATGATATTAAAAAATTAATAACCGATTTCCTTGTAATGTATGGGTTATATCGCCTGTATCTACCACTCGCAGAACCAGATGGGGGTCCAGGCGATCCCATCTAGATAATTGAGAAACAAATGCTGTGACCCAGATTGGTGTCTTAATTAAACAACCATCACCTTCAATCTTAACAATAAAACTGTTATCATCTTTAAAATCTAATCTCCACACAAGGAAGAGTCTAATGGTTACAATTTTAAGAACTGCTGAGGTTCGCATTACTTAATAATCGCTGTTATTACATTGGTGATACCAGGTGTACGCGACGTAACTAACTCTGGATCATGCTCCAGTATTAAATTTCTTAAACATTTTTATACCTAACTTTCCATAATTCTTGTATCTACACCTGAGTTACTTGCTTTTCAGGGAAGTACATTTTCGTGGATAATTATGGAAAGTTGATACAACTGTTTAATGAAACTCGCCTATTTTAAAGTTTTATACCAGTTTGTAACCTACTTAAAATATCTTTTTTATTTAGATCCGATTAATATAATTTCAACATTTGGTTACCAGTGCCTCACGACTGGTACATCAAAGGTCGTTGTGTGTGCTCTCCTGTTTATGGGAAAGTACATATACAACGTCCATTGCTTCTAATGGGAATGAGTATTCTATGTGACGGTAGGAGATTCCCTCAGAAGATTAGTGACAGAATTAACAAACAGCCGATTATTACTAAATCAGTGTGCACTAGTAAAATTGTTACACAACACAAAATTCTACATTTCATCTTTGAAGGACAAATTAGTAAATGGGAGGTGTAGAAAATTATGAAAATGTTGGTTGATTAAACCTCTTCTCCTTTCCATCACACCACACTTCTTTATTTTTATATTAGATCTGCACAGGGTGAGCTGCTGAATTTGGCCTCAGATGCTTTCAAGAGATGGTCTTTGCGTTGATAACACAACAAGTACCATCTGACCTTAAATTGCCATATGCACGTATAATATGATCTCAGATAAGTAGATTTGGCTTTACTTTTAATTAGTTGTTAATGAAACAGAGGGCGTAAAAAAAATATTTCGACAAATTAAAATGAAATTGCAATATATATATATTTGACAATTTGCAAAAGTGTCAAGTGACAGAATTAGACCTGAATTTAGAAGCAATACTAGTTTTACTTTAAATACAAAGAAGAAAGTTAGATATTCGTGTCCGTATTAAAATAACCAAGATACAAATAAACTTAACTGTAAATAAATGTCAAAAAAACAAAAGTACAGTTGTATGTTATATTACTTATGAGTCATCCGTGCCAAATCTTACATAGCTGTATTGAAGAAAATAACTTGAATTACATTTATTGGCTTTCTGTATTTCGTTTATTTCATTCCTTCTTCTATAACTAGTTACCATAAATACACCACGTTAATTTCCTTTAATATGGCATTGCCTATTTTAGGACTGCCTGTTTTGAACATAACGAGGAAGAACATTTTTTCTGGTTTATAATACCAAAGATGAATGGAAATTGCAGATCTCATACTACAATAGTAACTTCTAAAACAGTTGATTCAGTTCCAAGGGATTCTTTCATTAATTGTCCCAAGGTGGGCGCACCCACCCCCATAGGTACGCTAAGTTTAAAATATTGCACTTTGGCCAGAAGCTACATGTTAATGTTTCTAATAAAGTCACGCATCCCTAAATCATTTGCATGACTGCTATATTGTGGTCTTTGGAAGCATACAACTTTTCCTCATGTTTTACCGGAAATTACCTATATAATGTAGGTCAGTGTTATATACGTATTTTCATCAAGTGACACGTGTGTCGACTTTTCCATCTTCAGCTCCTTCGGAGCATAATCTATGTTTTTATATTTGTTCCCATAGCAAAAACGTTGTCAGACAAGTGACATTTATAATAATAATATACTTTAGAGAATACATCGGCTCAGGTACAGAAAATACCATATTCGTGGAAATGTATATTCATTTTCCCACAGATAGTAAATCACATGTGACTGGTCTGGTTGTAAAAAAATATACTGACTGATTCGAACACAGTCATAACCTCAAATATTTGAGGCACACACTCTTCAAATGAGCAAAATATAGACCCTTTGTACTTATTTATTAGTGCATAAAAAGGTAAACATTCGAATATATTTATTTAATCTGGGTTAGAGGAAATAATTGTTTAAGGACTACCCAGCATACTGTTTATTTAGCGGCAAATTGTTGTCAAAAATACGGTGTTTACGTTTCATGGTCTTCAGAGGAAACCCGCTATCGCCACATAGACTATTATTTCAGATTAGCAGCAAATGATCGTTATATTCACTTTCTCACATAAAGGACAACACATACTACGATCTTTATTACGCCACTTGTACACCACTGGAGGGACCATGAAAATGTCCAAACAGTTCCTCTGACGCGAATCGGTCCTACGACCTATGGTGCCTCAGCCGGTCGCTCCACCTCTTGAGCTACATCCTGCTCTTCGTTGTTATGGAAACCTCCACAGTGATATTGTACTTTTGCAAGTGAGGTCGATGGAATTGGGCTCAGTGTTGTTGGAATAATTTCAGCATGAGAGAAACCTCAAAATGGCCAGCTCTCTGTTTACTATAGTATAATAGTAGTATTACTTAGTACTTAAAGCGGTCAAGATGTATGGTCGAGACCGAATTACCTACAAGTGCGTGGATTTAATCAAACATATCTTTTCTCATGTTCAAGTATGCATGGGCGTAAATCATAGAAGCGGGGAGTGGAAGGGGCGTACTGGCGAGACACATTCCCTACTTTTTGGACGGGGGGAAGCCTATATAATTACACATACACAGACTTTCTGCTTCGAAAAATTGAAATTAAAATGCCTACATAATAAACTTTACCAGTATTTCTCTTTATTGTATCAATGTGACACTTGATCAAGTGGTTTTAGCAGAAAAATACCAATGTACACAGGGGGTCTATACACATCTCTCACTTTTTGAACGGGGGGATGCGCCGTCTCGCCCCCCTCCCCCACACTTCCAGGAAGCGATTTTCGCTTGAACGTGTAATATTCTAAATATCTATAAATATATATATATTTTTTTTTTATATATATATATTATAACAATTCAATATTACAGTGTGTATAAATGTTGCCATGTATATATATAATTATGTGCATTTATGCTACTATAATAAAATTGCAAGCAAATATAAGCTAACATACTTATATAATACTTTTATAGCATACCTAGTTTATACTTAAATGCATATATACACATTTGAAGGCACAAACAACTGGCTACTACCTATAACCTATATACATTAATATATGAAGATTATTCAATAAATCTACTGAAGTGGTTTCATATATGCATGCATAAGCATTGCAAAGGAACATCTGAAGTGTATTTTATTCAGTGGCTGTTATATAATTTATTTATTTATTATTTATTTTATTTTTTAATAACATTTACTGTTCAATTTTGTCAAGGACAACCTGTCAGCTATTGGGCCTTCTTTCAACAAGTCATGTGCTTCATATACACCACTCTTGTGTTAGAATTTTTGTCAACATAAAACGCCTCCAATTCAAAATGTTTAATCATTACACAAAAACACACACACAAACACACACACACACACACACACAAACACACACACACACACACACACACACACACACACACACACACACAC
>JAULBS010068381.1:0-22439 GCA_032355785.1 Symmetromphalus regularis | reverse complement strand
ACCATATGATTGACGTCCAATAGCCGCTGATAAGATAAAAAATCAATGTGCTCTAGAGGCGTCGTTAAATAAAACAAGCTTTACTTTTCTTTTTCCTGGGCACACAGCTCAGCTTCCTTTGGTGTATGTACAGGACAGATGTTAAGTGTTGTTAGAAGAGAGAAAACCCACTGTCTCCACACTAACGTGGATACTCTTATAGATAAGCAGCAAAGAATCTTTTATATCACTATCCCACAGACAGGATAACACATACCACAGCCTCAGATACACCAGTTGCGGACCACTGGTCGGTGTAAGTGGTATACACCTACCCACTCAGCCTTGCGGAGCTCTGACTAGGTTGGAGCAGATACTGAGATAAAAAATCCCATGCCTTGACTGAGATTTGATCCCAGTACCTTCTAACTGCAACTCTGATAGCTTAACCACTGAACTACAGGGGTCTGTACATTCAATTGATCTGCTATACAAGTAGGTGTTAGATATGTAATTACGATAAACAGGATGACTGACAGGCAATCAGTTGGTGCCAGTTACTATTAGACGACCTGGCTGACATCCAGTTGCTAGCTTGCAGTACAGCAGTATGACTAACTGATGACTGGGCCACATAGTCAGTCAGGGGATGAGCAATGCATATAGTCATACAGACTGTGGCACTATCAGATGGTTGTCCGTTTAATTGGTGTGAAATTAGGATGTGTTCGGTTAGCAAGGTCACTCACAGGAAGTTATTATGAAGCCACATGCTTTAGTTGAAATCAGTGTGAAACATTCAATTTTCCGTTCCCATAATGCATTGGGTGTATATTATAGTGTGTTAGTGTGGTATATAAAGGATTGTTTGTTTAGTGAAACCGTTTACGCCCTGGGCCAGACACCTTTCCCTTAGGACTCCAGGTCTGGGGCAGGGGGAGGGGTGTGTGACTTGACCAAGTCATAATAACCTAGAGGATGGATGGAGTGAAACCCTAGCAATTGCAGAATCATGAGTCAGTTGCACATAATTTACAACACATGGTTGACAGAAGAAACCTGCTACTGCCACATAGGCTATTCTTAACAATTAGTACCATGGGATCTTTTGTGTGCACATTCCTACAAACAAAATGACTTTTACTGCTACCTTTATTGCACCAATTAGGAACCACTTATGGGAAAGTCAAATATATCCTATTAGGTTCAATGAAGGGATTGATCCAATGACCCATTGCACCTCAGGCATTCATTTCAAAAGTAGGAACAGTTCCAGAAATTATAAGGGACAGGATGAAGATAATTTCACCCCCATCCCAGTTCTTTATTGTTAATTGTATTCTAATAGTGGTTAGACCGTTACCCTATTACCCACATACAAAATTAACAACCCCATCACTTCTATTTAATGATTTTTTGACCAGCCCCTGGGATGAAAGCATGGATTTCCTATGGTTGATTTTCTATATCTCCTACTTGATAACTGTACTAGAGATAATTTTCAACCATTAATTGTCATCATGGCTCAGAGTATAGTATTTGAGATCAGATGAGAAGTCTCTTTAATGAATTCAACAGTGATGTTGATTGAGCATCGTATGCTAGCTTTGTTAGTGTAGAAATATTGGAGATGAAGTATTGAGGGTGATGATCACAAATATAATCTGCAACATCAGTGTTGGCCATTCAGTTTGCGTATTGTCCACCTGTGAAATGTTGGTCATCGGATCAATCCCACTCAGTAGACCCATTTGGGCTATTTTCCATTCCAACCAGTGGTCGACAGTTGGTTTATAAAAGACAGTGGTATGTGCTGTCCAGTATGGGACGGTTAGAGGCACTGATTTTCCGCAATAACGGAAATGCGGATGGAATCACGGAAGAAACCTATCTGAAACGGAATTTGCGATTTTCTCCGAAAACATTATTACTTGGGGAGCGGGATGTAGCTCAAACGGTAGAGTGTCTGCCTGTGAACCGGTCGGTCATCGGATTGATCATTCGCAGTGGACCCATTTGCAGTTTGGGCTATGTTCTGTTCCAACCAGTGATCCACAACTGGTTCATCAAAGGCCATGGTATGTGCTGTCCTGTCTGTGGGACGGTGCATATAAAAGACCCCTTGCTGCTTATCGAAAAAAAGTAGCCTATGTGGCCGTGGTATGTGTTCTCCTTCCGGTGGAAAAGTACATATAAAAGACCCCTTGCTGCTTATCGGGAAGAGTAACCTATGTGGTGGCAGCAGATTACTCTAAATCAATATGTCAGAATGACCATATGATTGACGTCTAATAGCCGATGATAAGATAAAAATCAACGTGCTCTAGAGGCATTGTTAAATAAAACAAACTTTACTTACTCATTATTACTAATCTCCAAATAGTGCAGTTTATTAATTAAACAGATTTTTCACCCTATTGGGACATTGGCATCACTTGGATTTGAATTTTAGTCTCAGTGCTCTCCAGCCACTTAGTGAACTGTTACATTCTCAAATTAAAAGTTACAAACTTTAAGGAACTTTATTCAAGCAGAATTTGAGACTGATTTTGGATACTTGATATAAGTTTAATGTAGCTTTGAGAGCTAACTGATAATCCGTACCTGTCATGCAGATATAATTCATGCAACCAAACAGTCAGTTACGTAGGTGAAAACAAAAAAAAAGAGTAAAGTTTGTTTTATTTAATGACACCCTAGGTGAAAACAAGTAGAACCGACTTCAGATTTTGATATATCATCCCTGATTTCTTACAGCTTCAAGTTACAAGTTTTTATTCCAGCTGTCTAACCAACACCATGCATTATTTCAGTCTTTTTTTTTTTAACCTTCTTTTGTCATACAATTGAGAATTTGTGCAGTTGCTTTACATAATTAGTCCAAGGATGGATATAGAAGTTCACAAAAAAGAATGAGTGCTATTAGTTACTGGGGAAAATATTCCAATAAAATGAGTTAATTTTGTGCAAATAATGTTGATTGCTGTAATCTCATGCATTTTTGTTTGCTTGTTACATTCTGAAATTGAAAGTTACAAACTTTATTAGAACTTTATTCAAGCAGAATGTGAGACTGATTTTGGATACTTGATGTAAGTTTAATGCAGCTTTGAGACCCAATTGATTATTTGAATTGGCCAAAAAGTAAAGTTTGTTTTATTTAACGACGCCTCTAGAACACTTTGATTTTTATTTTATCACTGGTTATTGGACGTCACACATATGGTCATTCCGACATATGTCATTAGAGAAAATGTGCTACTGCCACATAGGCTACTCCTTCCGATAAGCAACAAGGAATCTTTTATATGCACTATCCCACAGACAGGACAGCACATACCACGGCCTATGATAAACCAGTTGTGGACCACTGGTTGGAACAGAAAATAGCTCAAACTGCAAATGGTCCCACTCAGAAGGATTGATCTGACGAACGACCGGTTCACAGGCAGACTCACTACCGTTTGAGCTAGATCCCATTCCATATGAACTGGTCATGCAGTTATAATTCATGCAGCCAAACAGTCGGTTACATAGGTAAAAAAAAAGAAGAGAAAAAAGTTAAGTTTGTTTTATTTGACGACGCCCTAGATGAAAACAAGAAGAACCGAATTCAGATTTTGATATATCATCCCTGATTTTTTGCAGCTTCAAGTTACAAGTTTTTATTCCAGCTGTCTAACCAATACCATACATCCTTTCAGTCATTCTTTTTTACTAACTTTTGTCATGCAATTCAGAATTTGTGCAGTTGCTATATATAATTAGTTAAGAATGGATATCGAATTTCACAAAAAATGAGTGTGCACTATCGGTTCCTGAGGGAAATATTCCCATATATATGTTTAATGTAAGAAATTACAATTTTTTTACTAAGAAAATAAGGCTGTTTGCACCCAGTGATTCTCCCTGAATCTGCACCTGCAGAATGAATTTTTGATAGAAGTGTGTATACATGGTATGTGAAAGTAATGTTTGAGGGCTGTAATCTTTACACTAGCTTGCCAAAATGTTTAGCTGTATCCAGTTCTGGTAGTGCAGTTAATCTGTTGGACTCACAATTGGTAGACACTGGGATCAAATCTCAGTCAAGGCATGGGATTTTTAATCTCAATATCGGCTCCAACCCATAGTGTTTGTTCTGCAATGCTCAGTAAGTATATCTATACCACTTACAATGACCAGTTGTCCACAACTGATTTATCAAATGCTGTGGTATGTGCTATCCTGTCTGTGGAATAGTGCATATAAAAGATCCCTTGCTGGTTATCAATAAGAATAGCTGCATTAGTATGGCGGCAGCAGGTTTCTTCTCTCCTATTAGCATTAACCTCTGTCCTGGACAGACAGCACAGGAAGCTGAGATGTGTGGCCAGGATGGTGTGCTTGAATCTTAATTGGATATAAGCCCAAAAATAAATACAACCAACCCACCAGCTATATCCTTGTGTGAATTACAACCTACACATAATCACCCCATCTGAATTGACATGGGTCTGGTCCAGTTATATTGCCATGTCATCAGCACATTCGCCATGTTGAACGTGCTGTATTGCCTGATTCCAACTCTACAGGTAACGAACGAGCCATTGATATGGTTTGTAACAAATAGGTCACACTCGGTCGAAACTGTCGTCTGCCACACAGGAACCGTATGAATGTTATGTGGACATAGTCACAGCTGATCAATTTTAGTTCACCTGTTTTTAAACTAGGTCAGATGTCTGCCGAATGGCTTCAATAATCTTGCTTCGTTAACCTGTTCAGTTTTTAACATGGTATTGTGAAATTATATTGATTTTCCTATTTGGATTATTGTCCGGACTCGTGCATTTTTGTTTGCTTGTTGGATTACAGTAAGAAGGATTTAATTTTAAGTTTTTCTAGTTGTTTAATTCACATGTTACAATTAGATCAATACAGATTTTTGATTTTCTTAAATAGTTTTATTGGATTTTTTCTAATCTTTTTATGTCTTCATTGAGGCATAATAATTAATAATTGGATTTTCTCTATAGCTTTTGTTGGGACATTCTACACAAGTATAATAATGTACACGTATGTTATATATCACAGGAGCCATAATTTTATAAAATTTAAAACCATAAATAATAAAATTATTATGTGAAACTTTTGAAATAGAGACTGTCATTTTAAAACAAAACCATGGACCATATTATATCAATGGTTGCTATGAAAAAAACACTATTTTATGTGATATATTTCCATTAAATCAATGTGATTTGCATCTAAAAAGGTATTTCTTTATTATTTAAGAACAGAAAGATTGATTTTTTCATTACAGATAAAGCGGGTGAGAGAGATTGACTATTTACTAAACGCATGTCTGACATCTGTCACACCACCTTACAGTCATGAAATATTTAATTTATTGTTTCCTTTTCGTATTTTACAGATGTTCCTTGCGAAGGCATTGTTTGACAATATTGCAGAGACGCCAGATGAGCTTGCCTTCCGCCGTGGTGACGTCTTGACTGTTGTCGAGCAGGATACGGCGGGGCTCGATGGTTGGTGGCTATGTTCCCTTCGTGGAAAGCAGGGCATCGCACCTGGCAACAGATTGAAGATTCTTTCTGGAATGTCGGACACTTCTCTGGAAAGGGATATCTACGATTCACCTAAATCTGATGCTTCCAGACGCAGTTGGGAAGTCTCTCAGAGCATGGTAAATAAACACTTATTTTTATTTAAATACCTACACATTGGTGGATTCAAGAGTTTAAGCAGAGGGGGATCCAGTCTGGGTGGGGCTCGTTACTGATATGTCATAATCAAAAAATCATTGGTCTCCATGAGCAGGTGGGAGAGGTCTGGACCTCCTCAACCCTGCCCCTGGATCTGTGTCTTCTACAAAGGTTTTCAGTGTTTCGTAAGGACAGACCTAAATTTTTAAACAAAATTGTTTTCCAGAAATCTGTCGTTGAACATTTATGTAAGCTAAGCCATAAAGTTTTTTTTAATCTTTTTTTATCTTTTGTTTTGATACGGCTATAGCACATTGATTTGTTAATCATCGGCTATTGGGTGTCAAACATTTTATAATTTTGACACACACAGTTGTGAACCATGTCATCAGCTCCATAAAGGGTTTAGCAAAATGTTTTGGTAACTCATTTCATTTTGCGTAATTCATTTATGAAATATGCTGTTATGTTAACAAAACAGACGTATAAATTTTGTAGCAGCCAATATAAAACGGGAATCTTTGAAAGGAAAACCACATTTCCTGGAGGGAGTTTTATTCCTAAATGTAGGAAATAAAAAACATATTGCACTTGTCCTCCTAATTGCAGCATAAATGATTTTTGAATGATGGCAGTTGGCATGATAATCCTCATTACATTTTGATGATGTGTGTAATTGCAACTTAAATATTTTTGGAGTTATGCCAGTTGGCATGTTAAAATATTCCTCCAGATATTTTCTCAATAACTTTTATGAATGAACAGATTTATTATTACATACATTTTAATGTTCAGAAATATCTTATCATTGTTTAGTGTTCTTGCTGAAGGCAGAAATATTTTTAGTTTTATGGTTCATTAAATGTTATGTTTTGGCATGCTGACTATAATTCTCTGAAGTTATAACCATTAATAAATTTCCTTGTTTACAGTATAAATAAATACTTTCAAATATGTTCAAAGTTAATATTTGTAAAGAGAAAATATTTGTTTTATCAAACAAAGTTCAGCTAATCTGTATTGGTTGGTCCCAATACGCTCTTCAATGTTCCAGCAATCACTAATGCTGAAGATGCTTTGTTTTGTTTGACGACACCACTATAACACACTGATTTATTAATCATTGGCTATTGGATCTCAAACATTTGGTAATTTTGACACATAGTCAAGTGTGAGTCAGCCTCCAATGGGTTTTGAACCACTGTCATCAGCTTGACAGTCTGGTGTTCTACCACTGAGGCTAACAATGCTGACCACCAATTATTATATTATATCATTGTAATAAATGCATAATGTTATTCAACTTACATTGTATCACAACTACGCATTGCATCTTCACTTCAAATTCAATGATTGTGAAAGACGTGCTGCCCCACCCCCACCCCTAAGAGGAGGGCAACTGACCAAGAGGAGTAAAGAGAAGGGGAAAAAATTAAGAGAGAGAGAGAAAAAAATGGGGGTATTTAGAAACTGCTTTAATTTAAAAAATGCTATGTTATCCACATCCTATATTGAGATTAAGAGGTTGATTGGTAGATGGTGTCTCCCCCTGGTGGTGTCGTCTACATGCTATCAGGGTGAGAATTCAATTTCCAAAATTTAATATAAGATGGGATGACATAGCAGTGTGTAGTTGTGATACAAGTGATAAGTATGAATAATAATAAAAATTAGAAAAAAATTAAATTTAAACCAACAAAACTGAAAATTAACATGCCAAAAAGAGGGAGGAGTGGTGGCCTTTTTGGCATTTTAATTTTCAGTAAAGGCAGAAATCTGCATATTTTTTTTTTTAGGATTGTCACTTGTCAGAGATAATTTAAAATAAAAGTAATTTAATAATAATTTTAAAAAACATTTTAAGGATGTGCATAAAAACAAAACTATGGTTGGTTAAGCAGTGAGAAAACATTTTTATTAATCCATAAATCACAATGCCAACTTATCATGCAGAAAACATTAAAGCATGCCAAGATCAAGTGATTGTATTTGATGGCAATCAGGACTTCAAAGAAACCTGTCAGACCATTGTAATTAACAGAGAGATATTAAATGAAACTTAGACACTGTTCAATTTATGGATGGGTCCCATTGTTATGAGACAAGTGCATTTTTGTCGCCTTAGTTGGCACGGCTTGCAAAAAGATGTTTGTCTTGATTAGACCCTTTGATGTCTGATCTTGGTTTTAATTTCATATTTTCCCAAACTCACTGATTTACGCTAATGTGACAGATGATGCATCCATGAAAATTCGCATCCTATTGACCAGCTAAACTTAGCCCATGATAAATTAATTTTGTGTTTTGGGTTCCACAGTTTAAAACTCGATCAGGGAGGCAGAAAAACACAACATGGGTTTTCTTTTTAACACAAGCTTAAATAGCATGAAAGTTGTTTTATTTAACGATGCCTCTAGAGTACATTGAATTTTATCTTACCATGGGCTATTGGACGTCAATCATATGGTCATTCTGACATATGTATTTAGACTTTAGAATTTAGAGGAAACCCACTGCCACGACATAGGCTACTCTTTCTGATATGCAGCAAGGGGTCTTTTGTATGCACCGTTCCAGAGACAGGACAGCACATTCCACAGCATTTGATGAACCAATTGTGGACCACTGATTTGGAATGGAAAATAGCCGTAACTGTAAATAGGAACACTGAGAAGAATTGATCCTATGACCAACAGGTTCACATTCCATGCATTCTTTAAAAAATTTAAAGGGTAAACAATTTTGAAGCGATTATTATAAGTTCTTGTTGAAAACAAATTGGAGAAAAATATAATTTGTGCATACGATTTGATACAAGCATTACAGAAAATCAGTGCTGGTGGACGACGCGAAACACAAAATTAATTTGCGAGGACCTTAGCAAACAGCAGACAGACGGATGATGGAGAATCCCAGCTGCAGAGTTACCTCATAGACGTTTGATGTTTGGTGTCGATCATTTATACCTGTCACTGTGAAATGTGCATATGAAACGAGCGTGTACATTAGGTGTGACTCACAAATTAACAAAGACACGTCGTGATTCACTGCAGCTTGCTAACAACGTCTGCGACAAAGGGAGTGCACCGAAAGAAAAGAAAACAAAAAGCCCCGTCATTGTTTGCCTGAAGACAATGCTGCCATGTTTACCTTGTGCTCATGGAAGACAGCCAATTCACTGGTGTTTATCCTTCATGGTGTACTCATAATTTTTGAAGGTTGAGCTGAAAGAAATCAAAGGATGTTCCATTGACTTAAAGCATTTCTGTGTAAGCTGCATTTTTTGGTATGTTTCTCTAATGTAATTTACAGATGTCTGTTTAATGAGCGGTGACAGTTCTGTTCAGTACACGTGGTCGGAGATGCATGGTCGGAGATGCGCGGGATGGTGAATAAACTAAGCCTCTCGGAGTGTTGTCCACGAAGTGTAGCTATTGTTAAGATAGCCATCAATAAATCTTCACAAAACTACTAAGAGATGACATCTGGCTGAGGAACCTTTTGTTATGGATGATACTTGATAAATGGCATTCCTAGAGATTTTTATAAAATATACATGATAATATATCAAAAATGTAAAATATATGTGAAAGAAATATGTGACAGTGAGCCACCTCAGTGGTCCAGTTGTAGGACATTGGACTCTCAAGCTGAAGACTGTGGTTCCAAACCTGTAGGCTGGCTCATACTTGACTACGTGTCAAAATTACCAAATGTTTGACATCCAATAGCCTATGATTAATAATTCAGTGTGCTCTAGTGATGTCGTTAAAAACTAAACAAAATATGTGACAGCGTCTGTGAAAAAAGGGTATTGAGGAGGGAAAAAGAAAAAATATTTCTATTGCATTTTCTACATGTATTAGCCAGTGGAGTCGAGATTTTACAAAAATATACATGATGATATATCAAAGATGTAAAATATATGTGTTAGAAATATGTGATATCTTTGAAAAAGGGTATACATGTACATGTAGATGATGAAAAAGACAATATTTTTATTGCATTTTCTACGTTTTAGCCACTGATGATAAGTATTCTGTGTCAAAATATTTCAGTTCAGAACGTTTTGTTACAGATATGTTGCAATATATGTGAGAATTGAAATCTTAGTTTTTAGAAAACATGTTGTCCTTGTCAAGTAAGGGCACAGATGAGAAAAAGACAAATTATTATATTGTGTTTTCTGTTACAATGTCCAAATATTTTGATGCGCAATATGAGATGACTGAATTCTTAATGTTTTTGGAAAATGTAGGACCTATCAAGTATGGAAATTTATGATAGTATTTTAGTTTATTAAAATGTAGTAAAACTATCATTTTATCATTAAAATATAACATAAAAAATAATAGAAACTAGCTTCGCTTTTCATTTAATATTGATAGCATTTCTGATAAACGTGCAACATTGACATTTCCCAGTGAGTCAGTTTAAATGACATTTCCTGTGAATGACACATCTTCTTTATACCCTTATACACAGATGTGGACACGTATAATAAATAATATGTGAAAGAAAATATTCAGTTATATAAATTTATAAGCATTTTGTGTTATTCAATTTATTACGGTTCATGTTTGATTTTTTTACCTTCCTTCCAAAGGTGGAAACAGGTAAAATAACAGCCTGTAATATTTTTATATATTTTAATTTTAATTAGAATAATTTTAAATGCAGTAGATATTTTCTTTCATAGTATGTTTTTAATCACAATTTTTGTTATCAACTTCCATTATTTTGCAATTTGAAGTTAATTTCCCCCAATATTGTTTTTATTAGAAATATATATGTAATAGATGTAGGTAATAGGTATTGTGCATTAGTATCACAGAACTTTGTTATACGTAGTAAGTGAAAACCATGTCGGTTACTCACTGAAAACCATGTCGGTTACTCACTGAAAACCATCTAGGTTACTCTCTTCATTTAGCTGCAAGGAAATTTTTATGTAATCTTTCTCACATACAAGATAATATGAGGCACGCACAAATCAATGCTATTAAAACGTATACAATATATTAACTTAAGCAAATTAACAACTAAAACCATGGTAAATAAACTAGAGGCTTTCGTAAAAATGGGGGTATGCTGGTTTTTATTCATTTAACCTTGAGACAGAAACTCTGATCAGTAACATGCTTCATACTTCATTCTCCCCATTACATTCATTTATCTTAGTCATGTACATGCATTTAATAAATAGAGCTGTACATTAAACAAAGAGATTTATGGCCAGTATCGCTATACAATGGTGTTGTTGACCATTTGATGGCTTTGTTTACCTTGTTGTGATACCTTTATTTTGTTTACCCAGGTGTTTTCTCTGACACACGTTGATATATACCTGTATGATATTCCCAGCAAAGTGCTACCAGCTCTGGTGGCACAGTGGTTAAGCTATAAGACTCATGGCTGGTAGGTATTGGGATCAAATCTCTGTCAAGGCAAGGGATGTTTAATCTCGATACTGACTCCAACCCAGAGTGAGTGTTTCATAAGGTTCAATGGTTAGGTGTATACCACTCACACTGACCAGTGGTCCACAACTGGTTTATCTAAAGCTGTGGTATGTGCTATCCTGTCTCTGGAATAGTGCATATAAAAGATCCCTTGCTGGTTATCGATAAGAGTAGCCGCATTCGTTTTGTGGCAGTGGGTTTTGTCTCTCTTACCAGCACTAATCTGTATCCTCCACAGACAGCACAGGAAGCTGAGCTGTGTGCTTGAACCTTAATTGGATATAAACACGGAAATAAATAAAACCAACCAACCAGCAAAGTGCTACCTAGCAAATAATCTTAGTGCTGCAATTGTCATCTTCAACCACTTGGCTGAAGGTGGAAATATTTGGCACTTACTGCAACATTTAGCGATTTCCTTTGAAGATACCAAATGATATATATGCTATTTATGTTTGAAGACAGTTTTCTTGTAGTATCAGTTTGTCCTGTTCTATTTTAACTTCACCAAGTACCGCTTTGCAAATACTTTTGATTTTTTTTTTCATTACCATGATGTGCTGGATTTAGAAATGTTGCTACTGGCTTGGCCAAATTTAGTTAGCTGAAATGCTATAGCTCGATCCATTATTTAGAAGCAAGGAAAACTGATTTTATTGGTTGTTTGATGTAACTTATCTAAATGCATCCATTTAAGAGCCTTGGTGGTCCAGTGGTAGAACGTCAGACTCTCAAGCTGATAAGAGTGGTTCAAAACCCATTGGAGGCTGGCTCATACTTGACTACGTGTCAAAATAACCAAATGTTTGACATCCAGTAGCTGATGACTAATAAATCAATGTGCTCTAGTGGTGTTGTAAAACAAACCAAACCAAAAACAAAAAAATGCCCTATTAAGATTCAAGCATGGTGTCCTGAGCACAAAGCTCAGCTCCCTGTGTTATGTGTTCCTAGAACAGCTTCCTAATAAAGGTGAAATTTGTCTATAAAAAAGTACCAACCATTGAAGGGGGAGTATTTCCAACCTTGTATACATGTACATCTCCCTTTAAGTCTTGAAAAGCCAATACTAAGATTAAAAACACCTGTCCCAATTGGAATTTGAGCAGTACTTACCAGGTCTATACTCATTGACCTAATCACTAGGTCTACATAACACTGGGGTGGTTCACAGTGTGTTCAGGCACCCCCCCTCCCTGCCCTCCTGGAAATAACATGTTATGAGAAGAGAGTGTGTTTTTAACCAGAAAGCTCAATATAAAACGGTCAACTACCCTGATTGCCAGCTGGTCTGATAAGGCAGGGTGTGTCACTTTGGGTCAGGGAAGCAATCAAAGAAGTAATTATTTCAACAACAGCAGCATTCATCATGTGCATGTTATCTTTGACCACACATACTCCAGCCACTTATGACACAGCCCTGATAGGTGAACATGATAGCTTTACCATGTATTAACAGAAGTACAGTCGACTCTGTCTAAACTAAATCTCTACAGGACTCGCTGATAGAACATGCAGTTGTAGACAGAGCATATGATTAGAAAAAAGTAAAATTTGTTTTATTTAACGACAGCCTCTGGAGCACATTGATTTTTATCTTATCATTGGCTATTGGAAGTCAATTGTATGGACATTTTGACATATTTCTTTAGAGGAAACCTGCTGCCACCACATGGGCTACACTTCCCAATAAGCAGCAAGGGGTCTTTTAAATGCACCATCCCACAGTCAGAACAGAACATACCAAGAGCTTTGATGAACCAGTTGTGGACCACTGGTTGGAACCGAAAATAGCCCAAACTGCAAATGGGTCTAGCGAGAAGGATTGATGCGATGACCAGCCAGTTCACAGGTGGACATGCTCAGGACCAAAGAATCAGTTTGGTTAAAACAGATATAGAAACCAATTTTTTTTAAATTAAGAATTAAATTGTTTATTCATTGCCTTTCTTACATGTAAATTTATACTAGATATGGACCACTAATGAATTCAGATGGTTTACAGATAGTACAGTTTGTGAAAAATTATAAAATGTAAAATCATCAACATACATGTATATTCTAATGTCATACAATGATAGTATACATGTATTATTGCTTTAATGAAGTCAAGACTCTTTGAGATTATGATGTTCCTAACTTTGAAATACAATCCATTAAACTGCATGTGGGAATTGACAATGCCGACAAGATTGCACCTGAGGTTTTCATTCTCCACGGCACTTTTGTTTGCCATGGACTAAAAAAGAATTTTCAAAGTGTATTTTTTTCTTATTATTAAAAATAAGGTATACTTTATGCTACATTTGCTGTGGAAAATGCCATGGACACTATTTCTACACAGCATTTATTTTGCCATCAACATTTTTTCTTAATTGCAGGGGTTGGAAATACTATGTGTGTTTCTAAACCGGGTTATTAAAGTAAAAGAAAATGGTCAGTTCTGGTAATACAGAAAATGTCAGTTTTATTATTTTATTAATATCTAACTTTGTTTTTTGTAGATTGGAAATCAGCAGAAAACTGGACAAGGAAACTTGTATGACTCTCCAAACCAAAGCATGCAAGATTACGATGTGCCTCCATCAAGATATTTCCCTAAGGAAAGATCTCCACAAAGGGCAACAACTCCAAACCGAGAAAAAACACCAAAAAGGGAACTACCACGACCACACTCTGAGGAATTATTAGATGTCGATCACTCACATCGAGAAAAACGCATTTCTGGAGGCAGTCTACAAGAAGAGCATAGCCAGTCATTTTACGATACTCCACCATCATCCAGACCTGTTGCTCAAATGCCTGACAGCACCTACGACGTTCCACCATCAGCACTGCGTAATTCCATGGAATCGTGCAACTCCAGTCGCTGTAGTGTAGCTTCAGACTCTTCCAATGATTCCTCAGTTACAGTATCCAGCTGTGCTTCCAATCCCAGCTTACCACGATCATCAAATCCTTCCAGTATGTGTGATTCTGCTCGGTCGAGTCTGGATGTTTCTTCCCAGGATTTCTATGATATTCCTAACAAAGACTCTAGAACGTTGAAACAGTTGTCTGCAGACTCGGGTCTTGATTTATACGATACACCATCTAAGTCGAGACCTTCCACTCAATCTTCACTAATAGAAGATTATGATGTACCAAAGGATTATGATGTGCCTAAGTTTAAATCTTTTGATCTCGGTACACCTAGATCTTGTGAAAAAACACCCGAGGTGGTGCGCAGCAAAAGTCTAGAACATGCGTTAGATGATTTGTATGATGTACCAAAAAATAACTCGCCCAAAGTGTACCTTAATTTAAATGTAAGTGCAAACAGTCCTTATCTAGGTAGCATGAACAAGGCTAGTGATCCAATGAGTGTTTATGATGTACCTCCCCAAGTTACTCGCGATTCTGTGATCTCATCTCGCTCAGATTCATCGGAGGAAGGACAAAGACTTTCAACTTGTAGCGTGGATTCTAGAGGTTCGGCATCTGAAATCCCTACATACGATGAGCTACTATTGGAACTTGATGCTGCTGTAGAGTTGTTAGTCAAACTTCAACAACTTGTGCAAAAATCATCAAATAGACTATTAGCTTTTGTCAGCAGTACTTGGAGAAAGAAGGAAAATTTACAGACAAAGATGTACGACATTAAAGTTGCATGTACTGGGTTGAAAACAACCCTGTCTGATTTTGTTGAATTTGCTCAAGGCACTCTGGCTAACTCCGTGAAACTTTCAGATAGGAAACTGGTGAACAAACTGTACAAGCAGTTAAATCCACTACAAAACAGTCTAAGGCTTATTTGTATTTCTCTAAAGAATCTTGAGGAAATGAAGTGGCAAGTGAATCTTCTTTCAGAACCGTTAAACTCGGGTCAATCAGATGATTTGGGACAGATAGCTTCATTGGCTAAAGATTTGATTGGAAATGTCAGAAAGCTAGCTTCACTAATTCAAGGAAATGCCACGTTATTGTTTGTTCGCTCATCAGATCTGATTTCCAGAAGAAGCAGTGATGCTCGCAGTTCCTTTGATGACTCCATGTCTTCAAAGCCTCCAATTAGACCAAAGCCAGAACTTAAACCAAAAGAAGGCATTCGGTGTAAAAATGTTCAGCAGCGACCATTACCCCCTCCACCTCCAGCAGACCGGCCACTTCCTCTGACTCCTGCAGAGCAGAAAATGAAAAGTCTTTCTCTGAACTCTCTGATACCGCACAAAGAATCTGATAATTCTAGTGGTGATGAGATCTATCAGAATGCTGATGAGGCATTGGCACAGGAGTATGATTACGTTCAGCTTGAGTCTCGAGACATTGCTGCTCACATTAAGCACAGGGAGGAGTTAGAGAGCCAGGTAGACGTCTATGAGAAGAAGCTGGAGGAAGATCTGGCCAAAGTTGATGCTGGGTTCAAATCAGATGATTCATCTGTCAAATCTGATGAGGAGGACAAATCAAATAAAGATTTTTATAAAATCAGCTCATCCTCTGGTCACCAGGATCAAGTGGATGGTGATGATGCTGATGATGCATTGATAGAACAGGAACTGAAAACTCCAGTTAATATCAAATCTGACACCAGTGACTTTATTATGCCAGAAAAAGCTGTTCCAGAAAAACTCCTCAACCAACAGCTTGACCCCAGTGATAAACAAGTTCTGGTTTTCTATTCTGGTCAGATGGAAACCCATTCCACACTGCTAACCAATGCAATTGATGCTTTCTTGAACTGTGTTGAAGGCAACGATCCTCCCAATATTTTTGTGTCGCACAGTAAATTTGTCATCATCTCCGCTCATAAACTAGTTCACATTGGTGACACCTTGCATCGTAACCTGATGCACAGTGTTGTGAGGAACAGAGTTATGTCTTGTGCTAACCAGTTGTGTGACACTCTAAAGTTATCTGTTACTGCCACCAAGACTGCTGCACTTCAGTACCCATCAGTTCCTGCTGTACAGGAGATGGTGGACAGGGTGATGGATGTGTCTCACGCAGCGTCTGATCTGAAGTGTGTCATATCTCAAGTTGCAGCTTTATAGTACTATTTTAAAACAGCACCAAGTAAAAAATAAAAATAGATTAGTGTCCTCACCCGTACAGAAATTCCACCACCCCTCAATTGATATATATATATTTTTAAGTTTTCTTATAAAAAAGCTTTTCTGTCCTTTGCAGTTCTGTGTCTAGCAGAACTGTTCCTCAACAACTTCTTCATAGAATTAGCCTATGAGAATTTCTTAACATTGGTTTTAAAAATATCACAAGGCACTATGCTTATAAAACTGGCAATGCTGCTGTAAAATCCAATGAATAGTAGTTTGTGAGAGCATTAAACTGCCATTTCAAAAACAAATATATTAACAAGTATGCTAAATTTTATTGAAATTGCTGTTGTAATGACCCAGCAAACTGGTTAAGCAATAGCAGTTATGAACTGTTACAAATTTACCTGAATTTCAAAGGCTGCATGGGCCAGTTTCTAATACATTGTACTGTCACTACATGGGCCAGGTTCTAATACTAGTACAATGTTGTCAGCATATTAGAAGAAAAAAAAAATAATAAAAAGGTGCTGCCCACATCACAATTTATATATATATATATATATTTATTTTTTTCAGACGACTCTAATCTAATTGTATTTTTTACTTGGTTTCATATTTATATTGGTCATAAAACATGATTTTAGTCTGCTTGTTGGTTTTAATTGTGTGAAAAACCAAAGACTGATATCAATCAAATGTGAATGTTCTTCCAGTTGTCAGTGCTGAACTGTTGTGCACAGACTCATGTGCAATGTTGTTTCGACAGAACATTTTCCCATCTTTGTGTTTATAAATACTGTGATCTCTGGTTAACTTCCCTCAACAAACTGTCAGGTGAATAAGATAAGGTTGTAAGAAATAATTGCAAATGGTAATTACTTTTTAAGAGTTGACACCTGTAAGTGTAAGGAATAATGTTAATCCTAATGGTAATCAGAAATGTTTGCAGAGGGTGAGGATCATAAGGAAAAGCATTCCATCAGCCCTCGATGAAGTGGATATAATACATTAACCTTTTTTGTTGCTTAAAGGCATAATCCCACGTAATTTAAGGGCTAATTGTCTAAATATTGATTACGAATGAAACTTACATGCATTTGTGATGCTAGATCTCGCTTTCATATCACACAAGACGATTTAACTGAACCATGGTAGGGGGAATTCCATGTGGAGTCGATAAATTGTTTTCACTTTTAAAATTTTCTGATTTCATGATCGGAACTTCTCGTATGATTTAGGTGAAACCATTACCGCCGTTGGAAGTTTCTGATTGAGCAGCCTCATTTCAGGAAGAAGCCCCCTTGAAGCCCGAGCATTTTTGACAGTTACAGGCCTTATTTAATTGATTTCATAGGCCAATAAATATATTTTAAAAAACAAGCAATTAGTTGAGATTAGTTGATATAATTAATAGCTGATAATTAATAAATTATAATTTCTCTAGTGGTGCCATTAAACAAAAATAAATAGAAAATGGACCTCAAGACATTATTACAGCCTCTGGTTAACAGATGCCACTTGAAACCTTATTTTATTCACCTTATGAAATTATGATAGAAATCACAATAAATATAATTTATACAGATTTGTTTTTGTTGAACTACGAAGTTAATGGCATTAACTGTTAATTCTAAGGTTGCAGTTGCATAATAATTTTAATCAAAAGGAGCAAATTCTCAAAATAAGCTGATCACATTTTATTGCACAGATGTTTTGTTATTGTTGTCTAGAAACCTATGACACCAAATATCAGTTATTTTTTTCATTTGGATTAGATTTTTAAAATTGAACACTTCAAAAGTGCCTTGTTGATATGAAATATCATACCAAAATATATTATTACATATATTTGAATAAAACACCAATAACCAAAATTTAAATTCTATTATAAAAGTGTGTGTCTTCCTGATTTTATGCTTAATGCATGCATGTGTAAATTCTATGGCCCAGTTTCTCGTTGGCGGTTCAGTCATGATCTAAGTTCAACCCATTCTCTTAACATGTGTGGAACCAGTTTAAACTAAGAATGGAGGTTGAACTGTCGACGAGAAATCGGCCATAAATGTATAAATTCTTGAATTGAATGAATGGATTTTCTTACAGAACGTTCTAGTCAATTTTGACATAAGATAATATAGTATTTTGGACACACATAAACATGCTTCTAGTAAGGGTTATTGTTTGAATTCAGTATGGTGTGTTGTACATATACAGTCCTATGTATTCTATGCATGTACATAGTAAAACATTGTAAATAGAATTCAGTTATAAAACTGATTTGGAAAATACAATATACACATCACAGTGGTAACACCAAGTATCTAGGTAGAACATTGTGATTATATTTTTTTAAAGTACATGTACTGTACCTTTATATTCAGTGCTCCATGTTTCAAGAAATAATTGATATATATTTGATAACACTGTCTAGTTAAGATTTGTTTGTTAATAGAGTGCTAACCATGTATAATCAGACAGTTAAAATGTATATTTACATGTATGTGTTTGCTTAAAAGAAATTCAAAATGGCTGTACATATAGCTTCTGTTAGAAAAGATAAAGTTATATTTTGTGCTTTAGAGTTTTGACAGTAAAACCTAACTGTTTTCTGCATCATTTAATAAATATATGCATTAATATTTCAACTGAATTCTAATATCTGTTCAGGTGTTGGCTTAACTGGTAGGAATATATTATATTATATTCTTTTTTCATCTTTTGGGGACCAGTCATTATTATTAATTTTTAGAAAATGTAATGTTAAATTAATTCAACTCCCATACAAAACATCAGTTAAAAATTAAATGTTCATGGCCCTTTTCTGTGGAACCTGATAAAATTATCTTTAAGAGAAAAACAGTAGGTAACAGATTTTAAAACATTTATTATTTTTTTTATCAAACATAAACAGCCGCAAATGCGTAGTATAACCTGTAAAAAAAACACATAATAAATGAAAATCTGTTTTGAAAAGAAATAATTTGTTCATGTTTAGACCCATCCAACTATGATATTTTTAAAGCCTTAATGATAATGACTGCTCCCTTTGTTTGGACAATTACCAGCTAAAAAAAAACACCCAAACTTGTTAACAGCTAATAATACAGCTAAAACCTATCATTATATCAAAAAGATTTTAAAATAACAGACCAGTGTTATAACATGTACACGTATTGTTAAATATTAAACCCTTTTTAAAATGTTTTGGTTGAATGTTTTGATTTTCTGTTTGGAATATCACAAGCAGTGGTAGTTCACTTGAAAAAAGTGCTAGAAACAGCATAATTGTTAATGTTTTAAAAATTTACTTTGTTACATAAAAGGTGGTCATCAATCAGGATTATCAAGTCACCTAAACAGGATTATCAAGTCTTTAATCCTGTTATATCACAAGCAGTGTAGTTAACTTGAAAACTGCTAGAAATAGCATAGTTGTTAATGTTTTAAAAATTTACTTTGTTACATACACAAGGTAGTCAAGAAAACAGGATTATCAAGTCTTTAATCCTCTTATGCTCAGATTATCATCCAATCTGTTCTTCATCAAAGTCATCATAAAATATGTTGTTGGGAATTAGGTCATGACCAATTCCCACAGCTTGGTGGTAAGTTTACACACTATGGCTAGGTGTAGGTTTGGTATTACTGGATCATGTGGATTACATTCAGAGCTTGTTAATTCTGTATTTGGATTTTACTTGAAGAGATACTCTCTCTTAACATGTTTTGTTCATTAGTAAGCTCCTATGAAGATCATTTGGCCGTGGTGAGATTTACATATACATGTGTACATAGGTTTTCAAGATCAGTCTGTTCTTTTTTAAAAAGGTGCAAGAAATTAAATATACCTGAGATCAAGTTCAGTGTATTGCTTTTTTTTAAAGTGCATGAGCCTCTGTGGTGAAAAATAGGACTATCAAGCTGAAGGACAATGGTTCAAAACCTGCTGGAGGCTGGCTGACACTAATCTTGACTACGTGTCGAAATTACCAATGTTTTGCATCCCGTAGCCGATGATTAATAAATCAGTGTGCTCTAGTAGTGTCATTAAAAAAAATATATATTTTAAAATATGCAAGAAATCAAACGTACCTAAGGTCAGAAATAAAATTAACATGGTGACTTTATTATATACATTAAATGCACATATTTTATTCAGTATGAGTTATAAAAGTTTACATACATATATTTTTTTAATTCTCCTGTTGCCATTGGTTATAGTTATATCATAACTGCAATGTATGAAAACTGTTTATTTAAAATTTGTACAAAGTATTTATCATTACCAAGTGCCCACAAATCTGTAAAGTAGCCATTATTCTGTCTAGCGTTGTGATTAACACTAACACGAATGTTTGTATATATAGAACTTGCCATGAGGTAAGCAGTGTATCTAGTTACCCTCAACAGTAGACCATGATTGCCAAGTTAATGAGACAAACAGATCCTTCTCCTACAGAATTAGCAGAGCTTATGTCAGAGCTGACGAAGAAATAAACATTTCTAAATATATCAGTTTCATGTTTTTCTTGCATCTCTTTTTTTTTTAACTTGATGGTCGTGCTCCAGTTATAGCCCATGTCTGGTTCAAAATGTAAACCTTCTGTTAGAAGAGTTAATAGCTCATGACGTGTCTGTTCATAAACGCAAACTGCTGTAAGGAAAGTGGTTATTTGTTCAGTGATATTTTTGACTGACGAGCTCAGTGCAATATTAAAGCAACTGAAGGCCCTGTGCCAAGAGTTATGGGTGCCCAAATTTAATAGCATGTGATGATGAGAAATAGGACAAAGCCCTCCTAGATTATGTCTAGGAGATGAGTTTTCCAGATTTATCCAAATCCAGGTTTCAGATTTTATTAATGCAAACACACAAAAAAAGACCACTGATTTTCAAAACATTTGCTCCACTTGCAGGGTTTTGTGGTGTCTTAAATACTTAAGGAATTTTAAACTTTTTTGGGGGTGGTATTGGAGGGAGAGGGAGGGTAGGGAGGTGTATTGTTTGGTTTAACGACACCACTAGAGAATATTGATCTATTAAGCATTGATTTTTGGATGCCAAACATTTGAAAATTTTGAACGGTAGTGTGTCCTCCTGCGAACAGGCCGGTCGTCGGATCGATCCTCAGTGCACCCATTTGCTCCACAACTGGTTCATCAAAGGCCGTGGTATGTGCTGTCCTTTTTGTGGGATGGTGCATATAAAAGATCCCTTGCTGCTTATCGGAAGGAGTAGCCTATGTGGTGGCAGTGGGTTTCCTCTTAAGGCATATGTCAGAATGACCAAATTCATGACGTCCAATAGCAGATGATCAGATAAAAATCAATGTGCTCTAGAGACGTCATTAAATAAAACATTTTACTTTTTGAAAATTTTGTCAAGTGAGCCAGCATCTGACCAATGAAGCTCAAATTTTATTTTAAATGCCCCACTTTCGTCTAAACAGTAAGGATAAAGGGCAACACCTTATATATATAAACCAAATATATATAAACACGTATAGATCAACTACAGATGCTTAATTGCTTTATTTAATACCCATGTCTTGAGTTGAGCACTTTTCTGATTGTGATTCATAAGTACAGGTTATGCCGACATAAATGTACTTTTAGTTCAGATTTTAAGTTTGGAATATTAATTCTAACATCAAATTTGGTGGGCAATGTAAATGTTTTGGACGTCTGAAAAGCAGGCTCATATTTTCAGCTCAAGTAAATTTTTGTCAAATGTCTATAGCCTAAAGATAAAGAAACCTAATTATTTCTGTTATATTCTACTATGGTATGTGCCTTGAGCTCTCACTATCTAAGGTCATAGATCCAACTTCTTTTTTTTATTCCTGTATCTAGGCTATACACCTTTATTATCTAAATACTGACGTGGTTATTCCATCATCCTGTGACAGATCTACCCTGGTAAAGTCAACATTGTTGCTTTTCCTTTCTTTCGTTCTTTCTTTTCCTTTCTTTCGTTCTTTCTTTCTTTTCTTTTCTTTTCTTTTTAGTGAGCCTTAGTGGTCAAGTGGTTGAATGTCAAACTCTCAGTTCTAGCTGACTCGCAAATGTGTCAAAATTACAAATGTTTGAATTTCAGTAGTCAATGATTAACAGGCTCTAGTGGTGTCGCAAAACAAAAATATCTTTCTTTGTTACATTTAAATAAAAATAAAAAAACATTTAAAAAATATTTAATACTTTGGGTTATATTAGTAATCCGATATGTATAACTTTTTGGTAGATGGACATCTA
>JAULBS010068370.1:0-22447 GCA_032355785.1 Symmetromphalus regularis | reverse complement strand
AGCGGGTTTCCTCTAAAGACATATGTCAGAATGACCATATGTATGATGTCCAATAGCCGATGATAAGATAAAAATCAGTCTGCTCTTGAGGCATCGTTAAATAAAACAAACTTTACTTTACACTCTTGAGTTGTAGTCTGTATAGAGATTAAAAATCTGCCTTTATTGAGATTTGATACCATTACCTACCACACAGGAGTAACAGCATAAACATTACATGTACATCACTGGGACCAGTAAGAAAATGGTTTAAGAAGCTTAATTAATTGTATAGACATAATAATATCTACTGCCTTGACAGAGATTTGATCCCATTACTTACCAGCCATGAGTCCAACAGCATAAGCACTTCACCAGTGGGACCAGCAAGAAAATAGTTTAAGAAGCTTAGTTATTTGTATAGGAATAAATGCGGTCAAAGATCATATGATCCAATAAGTCATAGAATGTGAGTAATCGGCTAATAGCAGAAAGGGGTTATGTAATTTTCACAGCTGCCAGCTTCAAGTTGTCAGTTAATTATTTCTGATCTGTAATGATTTGTAGATGAAAGCATGGAGTCTTGATAATAAAATATTTTTGTTTTTTTGTTTTGGTATGTTTAATGACATCACTAATACTACTTTCCTTTAGTTCAACAAAGGTGATAAAATCAATTCTCTCGACGCCCGACATGTGTATCTATATATACACATTATAACTATATTTAGACGTTCATGGTGAATTTACCTGTAGGAATGCATCTATCAGCAATTTAAAAAAAAATTTTTTTTTAAATTAGCCCTCGAGTTTCAGAATATCGTGTTATCAGTGTAGAAAATTGTGTTATCAGAAAACGAATGCTCCTGTCTTTTTTTTTGTCTTTTTTTTTGTTGTTGTTGTAAAGTTAGATATTCTGTTTGAATTGACTGTTAGGGATTTTTCGGTATTCTATCAATATCCCATGACATTTAGAATATTGTTATTGATTTAGAAAATTGTGTTATCAGGAAAGAATCCTGTTGCAGAATCAGTTTCCAGTTCACTTTGGCTTAACACTTTTTTTTAAATGTTTGATATCCTATTAGAATTCACCTCTAGGAATTTGTATGCTTTACCTCCCTTGATATTCAGAATATTGTGTTACTGATTAACAAAATTGTTATCACAAAAACAACTATTACAAAATCAGTTTCCAGTTCATTTTGGCTCAACACTTTTTTTTAAATGTTTGATATTCTGTTTTATTACTCCAGTGGGCACTCATAACAGGGAGATATCTTTCATGTTTTCTCAGTGAGAAATATTATACATTGATTTACAAGGCATTTCATTGGGTCACTGACAGTTATGATTAGTAAGCTTGCCTGTATTAAATATGACGTCATTATAATTGTGAAAAAGTGGAAATGACATCACTAAAACTAGAAAAAGTACAGGAGCGGGATGTATCCAAACAAATTGCAATAGAAAGTTTTTTTGCTTTATACTGTTTATTGGATCACTCTGATAATAACATAAAAAGTCTCCACTTTTCTGACCCCGGGAAAGTGATTAAATTGCATAAATCCAATAATGCTCCCACCCAATATTTCAAAGTACAGTAAACTTCTAACTGGTTGCTTACAAATGTTGATACAAGCATGAAACTTGGTATGGATAGTCTCATTGGGTCATTCTTTAAATCTGATCAATGACCCATACGAAATTCCAAGATGGTGGCAATTTTTCAAGATGGCCACTAAATGTTTTCCTAAGAAAAACCCTAATTGGGCATATAAAACTCCAAAACAAATTGCTACAAAAAATGTTCTTGGTATTTTCAGATTTGTAGAGGTTTACGCAGTAAGAGATAAACACATCTATCAAAATTAACTAATCAGAAAGTGAGAAAATTAGGTCAAATCCAATATGGCGGGTATTTTAACTTTTATACATCAGATAAAAGGCAATGTTTGTATTGGAATCTATCATATTTTAAATGTTGACAGTGTCCACCTGTGAACCGGTCAGTCATTGGATTGGTCCTTCTCAGTGGACCCATATGCAGTTTGGGCTATTTTCTTATCCAACCAGTGATCCACAACTGGTTCATCAAAGGCCGTGGTATGTGATGGTTATAAGAAAAAGTAGTCTTATGTGCCGGCAGCAGGTTTCCTATAAATACAATCAGAATGACCATATGATTGATGTCCAATAGGCAATGATAAGATAAAAATGTGCAGAGGCGTAGCTAAATAAAACAAACTTTACTTTACTTTAGAAAAAGTACAACTTAACATCATTCATAACATTATAGGATAGCATTTCTCTAAACTTCTGTGCAATTAGAAAGTTTAAAGAATGGAACGATTAAAATTATCAGGTGTAATAAATAGAATATCAAACTTGTTACCATTTATCATCAAATTTATATCCCTTGTGAAATAATTTGATGGTAACTCATTTAATAATCTCTATAGAATTCATCTTTAGGCATTTTTCTGTATGGTATAAATCCCTTGATTTTCTGAATTTTGTTACTGATTCAAAAAACATGTTATCCCCAGAAAATATAAAACTCATAAAACAATTTTTTTTTTGTTTCTTGAGATATCGAGGTTCAAAATGATATATTATTTTTCAGAATACTTCTTGAACTTTTTGAAAATGCTAAACACAATAATTGTGCACTTATATTTGAATCTGGTTGAATGTTACGTATTACTTTTAAACAAATTTTCTAAATTTTTAACTTGTTCATATATGATGGATCATTCGAACAAAACAAAAAATATTAAAATACTAGTACATGATAATCTCATATTTGATTAAAACAACACAATTCAAAGCATGGGTGTATAATAAAAGTTTGATTACTTAATCAATAGTCCAGCGTGTTATCCAGGTCACCTGTACGATTGTAACCCAACACAAGCGTGTTATGCATTCTCTGTTGTCATTAGGAAATTAACTTGTGGTCATTTCTGCCACGTTTAAGTGTTTTTAATTATGTGAGTCGATATCATCAACAATTCTTGTAGTCTCAGTTGTAGGGAATAAATTACGGACCGATTGTTGCACAAACGTGTTGTTCAGAAAATACAATATACAAATATTGTGGTCTCAGTTGTAGGGAATTAAATTACGGACCGATTGTTGCACAAACGTGTTGTTCAGAAAATACAATATACTAATATTGTGGTCTCAGTTGTAGGGAATTAAATTACGGACCGATTGTTGCACAAATGTATTGTTCAGAAAATACAATATACAAATATTGTAGTCTCAGTTGTAGGGAATTAAATTACGGACCGATTGTTGCAAAAACGTATTGTTCAGAAAATACAATATACATGTACGTAGGCGGCTCATATTAATTTCATGTCACATTTTAGTCTTACCACTGTGACTCGTATTAATATAGAGTTGCATTCATCTAGAAATGCATTTATTTCCTGACTTAGCATATTAAGAAATATTTTCAGTTTAATGTTTTTGATTTTTAATATAAAAATGTATAAAATATTTGCTTCAGAAGAATGGGAGGCTAAAATTAATGAAACTTTTTGTGAGGGTTTGTTTAATGATACCACTAGTGTACATTGATTTATTAATCATCAGCTATTGAATGTCAAACATTTGGTTATTTTGACATGTCAAGTGTGAGCCGGCCTCCTATGGGTTTTGAACCACTGTCATCAGCTTGAGAGTCTGACGTTCTACGACTGGACCACAAAGGCTCACAAATGAATGAAACCTTAGTATAGTTGATAGACTCTGCCATTTTTTTCCATGCTGAGAATACTTGTCAAAATTGTAATTTTTTGGTGGTGATAATGTACATGTAGATACATGGTCCCCACAGTCATTAAAAACCTGGAAAAGTTTTGAAACATACAAAATATTTTTCAAGGGCCTTAAAAAGTTTTGAAATGTCTACATTGGCCGAGATTTTTTCGATCATGGTTATCAGAGTATGCATTGAGTCCCTGAAAACCATGTTTTTCACCATTGAAATCCTTTGATTTTTTTTCCTCACTCAAGAGTATACACGTAAACCTTGTCTTTTTATGCAGGTAGAACATTTAGTTTTTCCAGAATTCAAATTTACATGTAGCCTATGGCAGTGTGATGCATTTATACATTTTTACAGATTTGTGTGTAAAAAGATCATTAATGTTTTCAAAAAGTCATGAAAAACTGAAGGAACCTTGTAGATAAGTCTTTCAACATCTTTATTTGATTTTCAGCTCATCATTTTAATATTATATAACATATATTTTAAAGAAATATATATTTTTTAAAACACAGTCATTGTAAAAACACAATCCTTTACAGTTCTTTGCAGCATTTGGAAGATTTGCAATTGCATTCTTTGAATTCCCAGGGGTTTCTGTAAATTTAACATCTCGTGGGACTGATATAATGGGCTCCATTGTTGTGAGATAATCCATAGTGTTGTCACTGTGTATAATGTGTAACTTCCCATACATACTGTAGTGCATGTATACCTTCTGTGGAAGAGACACCTCTGCAGCAAGGATCGTCAGTTTAAACACGTAGAACAGATTCTTGTCAATATTTTAAATCACCGCTAATAGTTTATATTCACACACTTGAGAAGGTCAGAGTTTCTAGAGGTGTGAAATTTTTTCATGTTCGGTAAACAAATCTTATACTGGAACAGGTGTCATGAGGGATTTTTTTTGGGAGGGGGGGGTCATGGGGACAAGCACTTTCAATTGGGTAAAGCTGGTTGTAGAAGTTAAAAAGTTTCAAAAGGTGGAATTAAATGGCATGTGATTAACATTGTGTTAGAGCTAAAAACATATATTTAGGGTTTATATCATATATAATTATTATTGTCATTTTATCTGTATATTCACAAGTGTAAAAACAAGTGTTTTAGTAAGTCATTGGCCAAAAGATAAATATTATCAGTAAGAAAGAAAAATATTCATTATACATGTGTAATTAAAATCATACTGTACTTGAGATGATGATCTACATAAACAAAACAATTATGGGGTGTATTCTCCCTTCAATATTTAGTTTACAGTGTATAGCATGCAATGTAAATCATAAAAAGCCAATCACATTACATTAGACATTATTAGAAAATGTCAACAAAAACCCTTAAATAGTTTTGAGTAGTATACATGTACATACTCTTTCCTGATAAAAGTACAGCACATACAGTCTTTGAAATACTAGATATTGACCTTTGCCAGTCTAGCTCAGACAATTAGTTTCGATATACACTGAGTTTGAGTTATTTTCCATTCCAACCAATGGTCCACAACTGGTTCATCAAAGGCTGTGGTATGTGCTGTCCTGTCTGTGGGAAAGTTCATATAAAAGACACCTTGCTGCTTATTGGAAAGAGTAACCTACATGTATGTGGCAGCATCAGATTTCTTACAAGGAAATATGTCAGATTGACCACATGTTTGACATCCAATAGTCAATAAGACAAAAATCAATGTGCTCTAGAGGCATAATTAAATAAAACAAACTTTACTCCTTTTTTTTTTTTGCTATACACAGAAACTAATAATTTCTTTTAAGTGGCCTTATTAAGGTATTGATATCTAAAAGCATTGGTCTGAGGACTTTAAACAGATTTGCATGGTTAATGATGAGGATCATAATGCTAAGTTACTTCATTATTCCAATCAATAGATCGCGTCCACGCATTTATTATTACACAGCCATTTACTATCCCATCAGCTGTGAAACAAATTACATTTCAATTCTCAGAGGAAGTCACGAGCACAATAATGAGATGCTTTTCCCTCTGACATTGTACCAGCTAATATGTACGTTTGTAGCTAATTTACAGGCACTATATTGCTGTTACACTTAAGGTCATATAATAATGAACATTTCTTTCTGACATTGTACCAGCTAATATGTACCTGTTAGTGCAGGCTCTATGTTGATATTAAAAGTAAAGTTTGTTTTATTTAATGATGCCTCTAGAGCACATTGATTTTTATCTTATCATCGGCTATTGGACATTTACACATATTTATTTAGAGGAAACCTGCTGCTGTCACATAGGCTACTCTTTCCGATAAGCAGCAAGGGGTCTTTTATATGCTCCATCTCACAGACAGGACAGCACATACCACGGCCTTTGATGAACTAGTTGTGGTTGGAACGGAAAATAACCCAAACTGAAATGGTTCTACTGAGAAGAATCGACCCGACGACCGACCGATTCACACGAGGACACGGTGCCGTTTGAACTACGTCCCGCACCTAGTGGTTATGCTATCAGATAGCTGCTGATAGGCAGTGAGATCATTCATTCATTTATCCATTCATTCGTTCATTCATTCATTTCTACCAAACCAATCTGCTTACTGGTATGTTAAACACATACTCCCACAGACTTTTGATCTAATTAATTTCCAAAAAAAGAATTAATTTTAAATATAAACATTTAATTTGTGCATAGAAATACTTCATTTAACTACTTACATAACCACCACATCTCGCTTATCAATATTTTAAAAATAACAATGAATTTTGCTCACGGACAAATAAATCGGAAAAAAAAACGTTTTTTTCTCGTTGAAAGTTTGAGCCACGTGACCGGTATTCCCCCGTTAGCCGTTATTTTAAAACTTCTGACTATTTTTGTAGCTGCAAAAACATTTCGTACCCATTTATTTCTACCCACGAGGAGTTCCGATCTTGAAATAGGAAATTTTTAAATGTGATAAAATCGATCGACTCGACATGGAATTCCCTATACCATGGTTCAGTTAAAATGTCTTGCGTGCTATTACAACGAGATCTAGTATAACAAATGCATGTAAGTTTCATTCGTAATCAATATTTAGAGCACAAAGCACCTTAAATTCCATGGGACTATTCCTTTAACATAAAAGAAAAAACGAAAAAAAAAAAATTATAATAATGTTTTAAAATATGGCAAAATTTAGGGGTACGGGGATCCCTAGATCCGCCATTGATAATGTACATGAGAACATGTTTGGGACAACTTCAATAAATAGCGTTCTAACTTTAATTTTATATTTTATACACTTAGATGACATTTCAGTATCAACTTTGTACAGACTGATCATGTAACATTTGAGGCACTGATTTACTTAACTTTTCAGTAGTAATTAAATTATGATATATCTAAACAGAATAATAGAGAAGATATATAATTATACAGAAATCTTGTTTTTATGTTCATTTTTACAAAGGAGACTAAATATTCATATAAAATTCTATACTTTTAATATTTAAAAGCTTTAAAAAGGAAAGTTTGTTTTATTTAACGACGCCTCTAGAGCACAATGATTTTTATTTTATCATCGGCTATTGGATGTCAATCAAATGGCCATTCTGACATATTTGTTTAGAGGAAATCAGCTGCCGCCACATAGGATACTCTTTTGATGAAGCAGTTGTGGACCGCTGGTCGGAACGGAAAATAGCCCAAACTGCAAATGGGTCCACTGAGAAGGATCGATCTGACGACTGACAGCTTCACAGGCGGACACGCTACCATTTGAGCTACATCACGCATCGTCTATCTGTAATTTTTACTATTTTTATTCCACACTACCTGCTTTTATTTTACCTTGAATTTTACAGGAAATGTGTTGGGTTTTTTTTTACGGAATAATGAGCCCTTGGCTCAGGTGAGATTTGACACTAATAAGTAATATCAATCACAGCAGAGACTGTAGTCTGTCTAGTGTCATGTTTGCGCATCCTTTGTTTTTCTCTCGGCAAAACTAAACCGCAGTCCGCTAACAAGCGTCACCTTCTTGGCTGGAAGCATTCTTGGGAAAGAAATGTGTATGCGCAAAGGCGGAATACAAAATTAGTCACCTCAGTAAGGCACGGAGACGTGAATCGAGACTACAGCGCTCGCTATTATCGAACAGTGTCGTGTGGTCAGACAATTCTGCGAGGAATAGCTCGGTTAATGCTGGAAACGGAGTCCCCAGCGTACCACACGGTTTGAAGTCTAACGAGATATGTACAGAAAAGTTGAATTAAGTGATGAGCACTGTACGTTGACGTGCTATTCTTCATGAAGGGGCTGGATTTAATGTTTGTGAGCTTTATACATCATGAAACATCTGGATAAATCCCAAGCTATGTTGATAGAAAACTTAAGAGTTATATCGGAGTACCGTCGGAAATCCATAGCGGAAAATACAAGGTAAGCTAAGAGATAAATAAGAAAACAATTGCAGGGTTGAAAATTAGTAGTCGCCCGATCGCCCGTGACGACCTTTATTCCCTAAGGGCGACTACAAATTTTATAAAGGTAGCCCGTCTGCCGACCATCAATTTAATAATAATAATAATAATAATAAATACTTTCCAGCTGAGCAACTGCGTTTCTGTTACTCCGATATCTTAAAAAAAAAAAAAAAAACTCTGTCAAACTGCGATATCTCGAACTTGAAAAAAGTTCGGAATATCGGTTGTTTGAAATAAGTATTTTCGACCAACTGTTGCTTTAGGCTGTAAAATAACGTGGATATTCGAGATACGAAAAACATTTAAAAAAAATAATAAATTTGTTTGACATCCCCAGCTTAATTATGATATTCCCAGCTTATGCGAATACATTTTATTATTAATATATTGGCGGTGAAACACCGATTATTATTTTTTATGGCTGTTCCCAAATATCCCTACGTTGGAACATATAAATTTAAAAGTTTAGATGTTATTGTGTGTTTACAATATATAAATACAAACTGGAATTCATCTTAATGTTGTGATGCTAATTAGTAATGTATGTCTGTTGTAATTATTATTATAGTTTATTCGAAATTAACTGCATCACATGACACACTTGAAACAGAACAGGTTGGTCGGCAGAAAATGTGGCGTTATGGTTTAAAGGCATAGATCCACGGAATTTAAGGGTCTCTATGCTCTAAATATTGATTACGAATGAAACTTACATGCATTTATTATACTAGATCTCGTTTTAATATCACGCAAGACATTTTAACTGTACCAAGGTATAAGGAATTACATGTCAAGTCGATCGGGGTTTTTCACATTTAAAAATATCAAATTCCTCGTGGGGCGAAATACATTGGTACGAAATGTTTTGCAGCTACAAAAATATTTATAAGTTTTAAAATAATGGCTAACGGAGAAATACCCGTCACGTGACTCGAAATATATACGTCACACCTTCAACGAAAAAAACAACAACGTTATTTTGTTTTCGGTTTATTTGTCCGTGAGCATAATTCATTATTATTTAAAAAAAATATATTGATAATAAGCGAGATGCAGTGGTTATGTAAGTAGTTGAATGAAGTATTTATTTCTACGGACTAATCTAATGTTTTTATTTAAAATTAATTTTTTTTTTTAGAAATTAATTAGGTCAAGGGTCCGTGAGACTATGCGTTTAAATATATGCTGACAACGTAACATCGTTTCATGATACACTCTGCAAGACAGGACAAAGAGGCATCGCGAAATAAACTCCCACAAGTTTGATGAGCAAGCAAGAGATTATTGAAAATATTAGTAGAAGAAAATCGCTACTTCAGAACCAAAAGAGTGTAAGTTGGGATAGCAGGTAATAGAGAAAAGGGCCAAAAACTGTTTCCCACCTACAGAGGGTCCATAAAGTCTGGACACACTCATATTTAATCAGTGGGGCGGAACAAAATATAGTTAGTTACAAATAGTGATATTTCCTGTGTCCAGACTTTAGGGACACTTTGTAGACCCAAGTTCTATGTGAGATATCTTTTGATTTCAAGATTAATGTGGGATAGCTTCAGAAACCTACACACGCCCTTTGTGAACCAGATGCAGCTCACTGTGGGGGATTCAGTGATACCAGTAAATGCCAAACTCAGACTTACATACTTTTGGTTCTGAAGCAGCGAAATGTTCTACTGATGTAGTAAACTAATACTGATGGGACACGTTGCCGTTCATCCATTCATACTGTGCCATTATGTCAGTATTTATGATCCTGCTTTAAACTGTATGGCTGACTTGGTTAGGACAAACAAAATGACGGACAGACAGCATCATAATTATATTATATTCACGTCATATATTAAAATAAGTATTTTTTTGTGAATATGTTATTTCAAATATCCTGAAACAAAGAACACCCATGATACATCTAGCTGTTATTTACGATTAAGAAGAAATTGGTGGTATATTGAGTAATGAGTATATTACAATTGGTGATATCGAACGTCCGTGCCAATACAGTCTCATTAGACGACATTCTTAACAAAAATGGTTGATATTGTTTCATTTGTGTTAATACTGATAATTGTAGGTATGCACTTCATTCTCATTAATGTCAGATTTATTCAGTGTCATTCAAATCTGCTAAATATGCTGAATATAGTAAGATACTGTTACTGTTCTAGGCAAGATACACAGTAATTGTGACTGCTATAGTGTTTATTTGTTTCTTTAGGATGCAACGTGTTGCGCTGGTGACGATAAAATGTTATGTTACATATCGATTTTCGAATCGAATATCCTAACATCGGTAAGACGAACAATTTGCGTCGTGTTGATTTTTTATCTGTTAACTTGATTTATAACCAATTTTTTTTTAAAATAACATGCATACTTTTTTTATATCTAAAGAAGTAAAAGACTATCCGGCCTCCTAAAGATTGGTTCATACTTCACTAACGACTCCAGCCGGCGAATTGTCTTTCCTCTATCCTTGATATCGAGGTCTGATGTGTGAATTAACCTTCAGTGGATTTTTGAATGGAAGAAAAGGATAAAAAAAATAATAACCCAACAATTTTTTTAATCGTATTTAAAATATGTAAATTGAAAATAATAGTTAATAATGATATACCTCAAAAGTGTAATGGTTTTTTCTTCATATATTTGTTTTCCAGTAAGTTATGTTTATGAAAACCATTTCATGAAATGTGATAACTGCTATCAGTGAGGGAGTCATACATTTTAAATGCGTTTATTTCAGTAAATATTATTATCTTGATTTACACAGACTAGATGCAAGGAAGATAGTGACATCTTTATCTTTAGTCAGGAAAGACTGACGTTGTCTTGTATCTCTTCAGTAGCAGTCATACATATTTAACTCTTTTTTTACTTTTAGAAATGTATCGTCCTCAAAGTGACAATCAGTGTACAGTCTAGACTGCTGATGGAGCTACTTGTATTAAACAGCCATTTGTTATTTGTTTTATTTTAAACTTCATCATAAAAACAGTTAATCTAGTATATTATGTAGAGGATATTAAACGAGTTGCCATTTATTATGAAATATATTTCAAGAGGGACACAGATTTCATAATAAATAGTAACGAATTTAATATTCTATTTATTATCCCAGCCACATGCTATTGATTTTTCCCTAACGTGCTTTAGCTGCCCTATTTTTTGAAACACACCATAATGAAATATCACAAGGACTGTGCAAATAGCAACGTTAGTGAGTTCATTCACTTTTTAAAATAGTTACTTTTTTATATATATTTTTCACGATTTATTATTATTTTTTAATAATGTATTTTTAAATAGCATTTTATGTTTACAACGACGAAGTTTTACTATTCACTGTGTTGCTATAGGAACATAGTTCGTGAAGCGTATCAATGTTAAGGCCAGTGTCATTACCATCAGTTTTGGTAAAAAAAACTTTCATTGGATAAACAGAAAAAAACTACCCAATAAAATTAACGGTTAAAACAATGTATAATAATGAGACATTATGAAAACATAATTCACAGTTGTGAGTGCCCGCAGGGGTAATAAAACATATTAAGAAGTCTCCTATTTTAAGAGGCAACTTTTTTTATTCTCTTGCGTGGGTTCTTAAGTCAGGTTTTATTGTTTTGAAATGAATTCTTGAGTGTTAAGACAAAACCTAGCAAGTAGCATTTTGGTCAACATTGAGTTAATGTCATTTTTGGAGTTACTAGGTTTGTCGTAATCTTATAAAGCATACGAAGTTAACAAAATGTGCCCTCGTTGTCAAATGTTGTTATGGAAAAACCTAGCAAGTAATAGTTGGATTCTCTAATTATCAATTTTTGAAAATTTAACAAATATGACATATTAGGTTTTGCCTTAACAGTTTAGAATTGTGCTCATTTACATATATTTGATAACAATTCTATTTTGGGTATTTTGAATAGTTTGTATTATTGGAATACTTTTAACCATGTAAACAAATTCAATGACACCCACCGTAATGTTTCAGTTCGTTCTTTCAGTAATGTGTTTTTGTTTGTTTGTTGGTTGGTTGATCGGTTGGTCATTTATTTCGTTGATCGGTTGATCAATTGGTTGGTTGGTCAGTTGGTTGGTTGGTCGGTTGGTCAATTGGTTGGTTGGTCGGTTGGTCAGTTGGTTGGTCGGTTGGTCAATTGGTTGGTTGATCGGTTGGTCAATTGGTTGGTTGGTCATTTGTTTGGTTGATCGGTTGGTCAATTGGTCGGTTGGTCAATTGGTTGGTTGGTCGGTTGGTTGGTCAATTGGTCGGTTGTTGGTCAATTGGTCGGTTGGCCAATTGGTTGGTTGGTCGGTTGGTTGGTCAGTTGGTTGGTTGGTTAATTTGGTCAATTGGTTGGTTAGTTGGTTCGTTCGTTCGTTCGGTCTGTATTCGGTATTTTTTTAACAATGATCTTGTATTGGGGAACGATGATGAACTCTGTAAAGAAAGCCAATGCCTTAACACTGATGAACTTTGATGTGTATTGAGAATAAAACAGGTCAAGTAGATCTTTGTGTATTTTGATACTATAAGAGTGATTAAATCCGTCTGTCTGAAGGACCTTCTGGTTGTGAATGTCCACCGGTAAGAGTGTTCTGGTTAGTAATTAGTGTCTGAGAAATGTTGTTTGGTGGACGCGCACTATAGCACTCTTATATGGATTCCTATGAAGTTTTGGAATACCAAAATAGAAGAGAAACGGACATTAAAGAATATTTGATTCAAACAAAATGTGTAAAGAGTACACATACGTAAAGCACAGTTATGCATCACACAACTGTGCTGTCAACTACTTTGAGTACGTCATGTCTACATCTCTCAACTCATTTAACACATTATAAGTTAATCAAACATGTTCAGATGATATCAAGAGAAGCATTATTGAGACAAGCGTCTCATCATCCCAATCTCATCTCTAAAATGAAACCGGATCTTGCGTTATGATGAAAATAGCCGATGTTAAGATAAAAATCAATGTGCTCTAGAGGCATCGTTAAATAAAACAAACTTTACGTTTTTCGATATGGAGCGAGAGGTAACTCAAGAGGTTACACATTCATCTGATATGCGATGGGTCTTTAGGTCGATCCAATTCAGCAGACACATTTGGGCTGTTTCTAGTTTCACCGAGTGATCCTCAACTTGTTAAACGAAGGGCGTGGTATGTTTTGTCCTGTCTGTGGGAAAACGCATATGACACCCTTTCTACTAATCAGAAAGTGAAAAGTTTGTTTTATTTAACGATGCCTCTAGAGCACATTGATTTTTATCTCAGCATCGGCTATTGGACGTCAATCATGTGGTCATTCTAACTTTAGAGGAAACCCGCAGCCGCCACATAGGCTACTCTTTTCGATAAGCAGCAAGTTTTTTTTATATGCACTGTCCCATAGAGATGACAGCACATACCATGGCCTTTGATGAATCAGTTGTGGATCGAAGATCACTGGTTGGAACGGAAAATAACACAAACCACAAAAGGGTCCACTGAGAAGGATCGATCCGACGACCGACAGCTTCACAGGCGGACGCTCTACCATTTGAGCTCTCTCCCGCTCCCACTAACCAGAAAAAGTAACCTACGTAGTGGTATCGGGTTTCCTCTGAAGAAAACGAGTTACAAACACCGCATGTTTGATAACTAATAAACAATATGCTGGGGTGTCGTTAAACAAACAATTCTGTCCTTTCTTGTATTTGTATGATTAAATAACAGTAACGGATCCAGGGGGTGAGGACCCTCCGCCCCCTTTTCTCAAATATTGTTTTTAATCCTTTTTCCGTGTGGAAGGACGTGAACATTAACCATTTTTTCCCTATTTCTATTTACTCATCACTTTTGGACCACCCCTTTACCGAAATCCACATTTGGACCCCCCTTTCAGAAATACCGGATCCGCAACTGAAATAAGGTAAAATCACGATCTTGACTCAACCTTTATTCATTAGACAGATTAGCTAGTAGCGGAGAAGGCAATACACGTGTCATTGAAAAGGGAAAATATAATTATAAAGTTGTCGTTCAAACAGCAGCATATTGAGACTAAAACATGGAATGTTTGCCTTTGATTAAAGTGATCTTTCAGTTATCATTCATTCATTGGCCTTCAGGTTATCTGACCTCAATCCAACAGAAAACATTTGAGATGCAAATATCGTTCTCTCTGTGTAGTCCTATATGTAAACAGCTGCAAAGGGATATGTTAAATGTCTCCACAACCCTTAATGTATTACGTTATAACAGAATAACAATGTATATGTGAGTGGCTGAATGGTGTTTAAAGTACCCTTGAACTCTGCGTTATTATGTAGAGATATGTGTAAATATTATATAATTTTGAGTACTTTTGATCATATAATATTTTACAGCTTTACACACACATGCTGTTTTCATATAGTATACGCATATGAATCTAAAGTCATTTGAAATAAAGAAAACTTAAAAGCCTTCAGTCTAAATTGCATATCAAGTTCCTGTCTTCCAATAATGTATATATAGATACAGTTTTAATTGAACATTAACGAATACTGATTGTGATTAATTTTGATGGTAAAGACTTGGAAGCAACACAGATGTTTCACTTACGCTGTTCTGTCTCTATAATTTTCCTTTGAAGTCTTAACTAATTTGCTGAGTATGCAAATTGCACACTAGAGCTTCAGCCACTTGTCAAGGGACTACTTCATTGTTTAATGTCTTGGCGATTTGCCTGCGGTTGTTCCTACGTGTGTACCGACCATTTAATCTTCGAGGGAATTTCCAATAGAGACTTTCTTCCAAACTACTCATGAGTGGATTAAATAAATGATATTAGATATCTTATAACTTAAAGGGCGACTATAAACATAAGCCATTTTAATAGATCATTGTATGATTTTAGTAAAATAGGATGATAAGTATGTTTGTTTTTCATGAACATTAAACATTTTATATAACCGTACAGTGGAAACGACAGTGCTGATATCCTTATTTATATGAACAATGACGTGTCAATAAAAAGGAACCATGTTTCAGTTGAATGTAGAGTTTGCTCTAAAAATTCATAATCTTTGTACGAATAGTACAAATGTAATGACGAAAATTCCCGTAATACCATCATATTATAACGTTTGATGAAACATTATAGATTGTCTTATATTTGTTTTTGTGATGCGTGAATCCGCATCGTGAATTCTCTTTTTAATTTACTATGTTGGTCAAATGCATAAATAAAATAGCTGATGATAAAAAGCAAACATAAATAGGCGTAGTGCCGATGTACACAATATGATCAGTTTTTGTATGAAATAATATGTTTTTATTGGACTAAAACAAAATTTGAAAGTAGTCAGAGTAGATAACTGCAACTACGTATTCCAGAACACCACCTACGTCAGTTTCATCATTCTGTTTGTCAATTACTTTTGTTTATCAATTATTTATGGTGGACGTGACTTAAGTCATATTCATTTCAGTAAAGACTGTTAATCGGTGGCACACCGATTATGCTATCGGCCTCGTGGCTGGTAACTGGGATCGAATCTCATTTGAGGCATGATCATTTTAATCTCAGCATCGGCTCCAACCCAAAGTGAGTGCTCCGCAAAGGCTCCGTGGGTGGGCGTATACCATTTACCCTAATCAGTGGTCCACAACTGGTTTATCAAAGGCCGTGACATGAGATATACTGTCTTTGAGATAGTGGATATAGAAGACCCCTTGCTGCTCATCAGAAAGAGTAGCATATGTGGCGGCAGCGGGTTTCTATAAATACATACGTGTGATGACCATATGATTGACGTCCAATAGCTTATGATAAGATAAACATCAATGTGCTCGTTTAAATTAAAGGTGTCGTTAAATAAATCAAACTTTACTTTGAAATAACATTTTGGTGTGCTTATCTCCTGTTGACTATGTATATAAAAATCTAAAATAATATATAAAACATTTAATTACGTTGACATTTGTCTTAATTCTGCTGTAGTGTGTGTGTAGTGTGTGTGTGTGTGTGTGTGTGTGTTGTATTGGGGGGTGGAGAGAGTAGAAAGAAGCCAACTTTTCATAGTTTCTTATTTTTGTAGTAACAAAATTAAATTTGAAGTAACAGTAATAGAGGCGATGCGATATAGAATGCATGAATCGATATAAAGGATTATATTTCACAATGTTTGTTTGATTTCATTACCAACTTGTGTCATATAAAGTAAGGAGATTAATCAATAGTTTTATTTTTGAACGTGAAATGTAATCATGAAAAGTAATTTCAAAGCTCGCGGCTCTACTAGTATAACGTGAGTCTTCGAAGAATGTCTGTTGATATGACTGCTTTGATAAGTAACCCTAAATCCGTGATGTCTATTAAGAGTATACTAAACATTTAGTAGGTAGAAGATACGTTGCAGGGAAGAAATGTAATAGCATCCTAATTAAATAACCTGCTGAGTGAAATCTATTATATTACAAAATGACTGTATTAGCCTGAACGTCATACGACGTGGAAACTATAATAGTGGTTGTATTATAAGTCTAGTCGTCCATCAACAGTTCGTCTCCGACCATTGAAACATTGTATGCTTTTGTGTCATTACCATCGCAAAAGGGTGCATCTCAAAAATGATAATAAATTATAAAAAGTGCTAATCTTCAAAGTTGCTGTCGCGTTATTTAATGGAACAACGTATGAGTACAAGATATCTCCGAACTTGTAGCTATTTGAAGAAAAAAAACCTTAAAAAACCCAACAATAACATTTGTTTTCAACACAAACATTAACTTTTGATTCTATATTTGCATGTTCTCCGTTCGTGTTTTCTTCAATATATTCTGAATTTTTAAGCATAATTAATTCATTTATATGCTCATGAACGAGATGAACGTATACCTTCTCACCAACCCATGAAACTGCTCGCGGCAATGCCGTGGAAATTGCATCGGCATTTTTAATTTTTCGCAGGACTTTTTTTTTGCCGCGAACTAAATTTATTTCAAAGTGTATTTTTTTCTTATTATTAAAACTAAAGTATACTTTACGCTAAAATTGCTATGGAATATGGTCACTATTTCTCCACAGCATTTATTTTGCCGTGGACATTTTCTTCATTATAGGGATTGTTCACACACTCATAGTAGGATTAGTTTTGAAACACCTTGTCAGTTTAAACAATGAGTGTAATATATTGTATATCGTTACATCTTTTATAAATAACCTTTGGACTTTATCTTATACAAATATACATTTTTGAATATGACAACTTTGTTTTTGTTTTAAATATAACTCGTTCACGTTTTCTTGTATTACTACTATGATCTTACATTGTACTCAAATTAATGAGTAGTAATTGGGTTTCATCTAGGTGGCTCCTGTATAACCCATTACATTCTCAAACGGTAGCGTGTCCGCCTGTGAACCAGTCGGTCATCGGATCGACCCTTTTCAGTGGACCCATTTGCAGTTTTACCTATTTTTCGTTGCAATCAGTGGTCCACAACCAGTTCAGCTGTAATGAAATTGATCGGGTTTTCTGTTGTAATGGACGTGGCTAATAAAGAAGCATTCCACTTACTGTGGCATGTCATATTTCAGCAATTTTGCTGCGTTTTAACTAAGTCGTCTCTCAGAAACTTGTCAGAACCGCTGTTGACCTCGCAGAAAACAAAGACTTGCAGACGGTGTGTATCTGGAGTAAAGACCATTGCTCAAGCGGTAGCGTGTCCGCCTGTGAAGCGGTCGGTCATCGGATCGATCCTTCTCAGTAGACCCATTTTTAGCTTGAGCTACTTTCCATTCCTACCACTGGTCCACAACTGGTTCATCAAAGGAAACTGTATGTGCTGTCCTGTCTGTGGTACAGAATATATAAAAGACCCCTAGCTGCTTATTGGAATGAGTAGCCTATGTGGATGGCAGGGGATTCCTCTAAATAGAGATGTCGGAATGACCACATGATTGACGTTCAATCGCCGCTGATAAGATAAAAATCAATAAGCTCTAGAGGGGTCATTAAATAAAACAAACTTTTAAGCCATTACACTGGACGAGGCATCGTCTCTATGGTGATTATATGTTGAGGAAGGTGTACGTTTATTGGAGGCAATTCTGACGTGAAACATATCTTGTTTGAAATATGGACAACGTCCATGATGCAGTATTGCTGTAAATCGATTGAATTGTATCAGGTTGGAATTCATATATTCAACTGAACCACAGAATGTAGCGCATTTAAACCTGTATTCCTGCACAGGTTAATTGACTACAGGCGTGGATGCAGGATTACTGAAACGGGGTCCAAATGTGGTTTTCTGAAGGGTGATGCGATGAGTGAATAGGATTGAGGAAAGTCAAATTTTTATTAACATTATAGTTTAACTTTTTATGAACCATTTTTCGCACTATTCAGTGTTACCATTGAAGTTACCGTAGCAACCATATAATATACAAACAGTTATGAAGTGAAATACGTTTGTATACTAAACCAAAAAAAGAAAGTAAGCATGTTGAACTATTTTTCTTTCATGGGGTGGTCACAGTAATGGTCGATGTGCACATTAAAACGAAAGTATACTGAATAGAAAGTCCATTTTATTTTCGGTCAGACCAAAACTTTGTCTATAAACCAAACATAAAATAGATAGCCATACTGCACCCTCAGCATATACCCTTCTCAATCTTTTAACTGAGCAAACATGTCATGATTTGGGTTAAAGTTCATGGATTGCGATTTCCACGACATGCGAATCCCTTAGGAATACAACTGATATTAATATGTTGCAGAAACATGCAATGTTTAACTGATAGAGATACCACACGCTAGGTATAATAAAAGTGGGTGCATTGTATACTATGGTTCCAAAATTATTAGCCTGTACCTTAACATCAGGTATCCAAGATGGCAGACCATATAATGGCATATGACATGTCAAGACCATCACGGTAATTCCGTTTGCGGATTTTGAACCTACTCATTAGCTACCGAGCTTAGACATCATCATTCCCGTGTATTCGTATCATCAATCATATATCTTATACCAGTAAAGTAAAGTAAAGTTAGTTTTATTTAACGAAGCCTCTGGAGCACATTGATTTTTATTTGGACGTCAATCATATGGTCATTCTGACATATGTTTAGAGGAAACCCGCTGCCGCCACATAGGGTTATTTTATATGCACCGTCCCGCAGACAGGACAGCACATACCACGGCTTTTGATGAATCAGTTGTAGAACACTGGTTGGAACGGAACATATCCCAAACTGCAAATGGGTCCACTGAGAAGGATTGATCCGACGACCGATAGCTTCACAGGCGGAAACTCTATCATTTGTGCTACATCCCGCTCCAATCTTATACCAGAATACATCATATAGCTTATACCAGTGTACATCATATAGCTTATACCAGTGTACATCATATAGCTTATACCAGTGTACATCATGTAGCTTATACCAGTGTACATCATGTAGCTTATACCAGTGTACATCATGTAGCTTATACCAGTGTACATCATATAGCTTATACCAGTGTACATCATATAGCTTATACCAGTGTACATCATATAGCTTATACCATTGTACATTATATTACAAACCTCAAACTCATGTTATGCCCATTCTCAGTTCCAACATTAGTTCAGTTTATTCTGTAATTAGTCTTCTAAATTGATTATGTTATTACTCATTTCTTCCTTTTCTAACTTTTAAACAATTGAAGCAGTGTGTTAAAAATTGTCCCACGAAGTTATAAGTTTGCATCAAATATGAACTGAACCTGGCAATATGTAAGTTTTTATGCAGATTTGTTGTTAATATGTATCATGTTGTGGAAACACCCACTGTCTAGCCCTTTCTATAATTTTTAATAACGATAATCGATGTTGGTTGATATAGGTATTTATAAAAATGTGGTTGTACTACAACCCTAGGAAATGTAGACACAACATAGATTCTAAAAGCTTTATTTGTATCTGAATTATCTTGTCGGATCGATCCTTCTCAGTGGACCTATTTGCAGTTAGGGCTATTTTCCGTTCCAACTACTGGTCCACAAACTGGTTCATCAAAGGTTGTGGTATGTGCTGTCCTGTCTGTGGGAGTAGTTGCAGCTTATCGAAAAGAATAGCCTATGTGGCGGCAGAGGGTCTCCTCTAAACATAGGTCATAATGACCGTATGATTGACGTCCAATAGCCGACGATAAGATAAAAATCAATGTGCTCTGGAGGCGTCGTTAAATAAAACAAACTTTACTGAATCATCTTTTCTTGGTTGAAAAAGGTTTATTATTAGTTCTTTTGCAATTAAATCCTAGTCCAACTTGTCATAATAAGCCTATTGGTATCTGTTGCCCATCTGAATGTTAATGGCTTAGAATCGAAGACTGATCTGGTTGAAATTGAACTGCACAGCTATTTATGTGCTCGGTTTCTGCCATCACAATTAATAAAAAGCCTACATGAATCACTATGCAAAGAAAAAGTACTATTGATTTAAGTTTTGTATTGTGTCCTTTATTAATTACTAATTTTACAGTTCTCACTCCATTCTGAAGGGACCATTCTCAAGTTACAGTCCAGATTAGGTCGTTGCCTGGTGATAATAAAAGTTATTCTTTTAAAAGAATTATATGGAATTATTCGGCTACAGATATTGGCTTGAAATATTTTTATTATTGAAACAAATTGGGATGATATATTGCTGTCGAAGTCTGTTGAGATAATAACGTTAAAAATAAGTGATATTACTTCAAGTGCAGCTAAACTATTTATCTTTAGTAAAGTTGTCACTATTAGACCTAAAGACAAACCCTTTATTAACGGTAACACAAGGATACTTAGACAAAGAAAGAAATCTCATGAAAAGGACAAAACAAAAGTTACACCAGAAGACTGGGCAATATTTCGAGAAGTGTGTAATTTAGTTATACTGGAAACTAAAAACGCCAAAAATAGTGTAAGAAAATAGAAAATAAAATTAATAGCCATGAAAATATTGATAAAATATCTTTTGGGGAAAATTGTAAAAAATGAACTTAAAATCGTGGTTCTGTTTGCTCATCAATCAATCAGTTGACTGTAGATGATATGATTATTCAACATCCAGAAGAGATAGCTTCGACGTTTAATGACATTTTAAAAATAAAATAATCAACTCTTGACTTGTACTTGTAAGTCTCCCAATTATTGATACTCTTACTCAAAACTCATTAAATGAGATGTATCTAAATCCGGATGAGCTCAAGGACATACTGAATTCATTAGATGTATCTAAATATACAGGTACTGATCTAATTAACTACAGAATATATTAATTACTTGCTAATGAATTATCTGATCCTCTTACCCGTGTCTTCAATTTATCTCCGGAACATTCGATTTTTCCCATCATCTTTGAAAATTGCTAATGTCTGACCCATTCATAAGAAAGGTAACATACATGATCTTACCAACATAAAGACCAATATCTCTTAGTTGCAATATCTTAAACGTTTTTGAAAAATGCATTTTCAAACATATTTAATTTTTTCAGTGCTAATACGATTATAACACCTTTCCAGTCTGATTTTGTTCCTGGAGATTCGACAGATAACCAACTTCTTGATTTTTATAATTTTATTTACCAAAAACAGATGAATGGAAGAAGGTGAAAGCAGTATTATGTGATAATAGCAAAGCATTTGACAGGGTTTGGCATAAAGGTTGAATTCATAAACTGGAATCTGTTGAGATAAAAGATAAACTTTTAAATGGTTCGAGAGCTATTTGATTGGTCATAAACAGTAATAATAAAAAGTCATTCTTAATGTGCTAAATTATTTGCATCTGGTGTCCCTCAAGGTTTGGTGCTTGGTCCGATTCTGTTCTTGATTTATATAAATGATATTATTATTGTAAGTGTATACGACTCTAAGCAGATGATACGTACCTTTATATCTCTGTTGAAAACCCTGATGCATTGGCGAATATTTTAAACACATATCTTGACCTAATTAGTACATGGGCCAAAAAATGGCTGATTAAATTTACTCCGAGAAAAACAATAAATTCTATGATATTCAGTCGCAAAATTGTAGCTACTAATTAACCTTATTTTTAAATAATGTACTCATATCTGAAGTTGAATTTCATAAACACTTGGGGATCACATTTGGCAATACCATATATACAATATTATTGACAAAACAAGTAAAATGACAAACTGCCTTAGATCTTTCAAATATCGTCTCACGAGGAAGTCATTACAAATAATGTATATATATGTTTGTATGTATTTA
>JAULBS010068359.1:0-22451 GCA_032355785.1 Symmetromphalus regularis | reverse complement strand
TCTTAGGACATTGGACCCGGGGGAGGCGGGTCCGAACCAAATTGGATGTGGACCCGTATAAAAAATACTTCACCTCAGCGTCAATCCAAATTTGCATTTACGGACCTCGACTGATTTAGGGGGTGCGTGCGCACCTGTCGCATTTATTATTGTGGAGTATACGCTGCTGCCCTTCGGATACCTACTTTACAGTGTCTCCCCCCACCACCACCACCACCACAACACACACTTTCAGATGCACTCCGCGGATCCTGACATAGCATGTTCGAGTTTACACAGTCACAAAGAAATATAACCTGAATGCATCAGTTCTTGGTAGTATGTTTATGTTATAGAGACAAAGAGAAAACGGGATTAGTAGCATTCAGGTTATATATACCACCTTGACCTATAGCAATTTTCATTACAGCTTGACAAACATAACTATAGATATATATATATATATATATACACTAGGTTACGTTTACTAAGAACAACGGTCAAACTAACTTAAGGCCTCTGTGCATTGACTAAATTAACGTTAGCTTTAATTCTAAACACAGTATTTCAATTTCATTCTCGTCATTGGTTAGTCGTACTAATTTTCGTGCTTACATACAATTAACTTTCAAGTACGCTGTCCTCGGAACGCAACTCAGTGTTATCTGTCCAAGATAAAGAGGTCCTATAGGAGAAACCCACTGCCGCCACACTAATGCGCTCGCACACACGCATGCACACACATCCACAATCACACACACACACATACATCACATATTAACACATCACATACATATCCCTCACACACACATACTCTCACACACGTCATACATACTCCCACCCCCCCCACACACATACACTCTGTCTCTCTCTCTCTCTCTCTCTCTCTCTCTCTCTCTCTCTCTCTCTATCTCTCTCACACACACACACACACATATATATTCACACACACACACACTCAAACACATACATACACCCACACATACACACACATATACACACACACCACATACATACACACATACACTTTCACACATACACATGCACACACATACACGCACGCACACACACACATACACACACATGCACTCACACAGAGAGAGACAGAGAAACTCACACACATACACACACAGAGAGTCACACACACACACACACACACACACACTGTTCAGAATGTCAAGTTAGTTTGGCTTAACGATAACAACCTTGAACATTGAGAGTGCAGGAATGCTGACTATGTTTTTGTGATACACCGCCTCTTAAGATTAGACAACTAGTCTGTTACTATACAAACCCCGATCAGGTCAGCACGATAGACTTGCTGTTCAGGTAAAGTAATACCTTCATAATAATTATGTTTCAGTCGGAAATCTATGCTGGACGTTAAGACGTTTTGATACCGGTAGTATGTATAGACACAGGCCCGTACGAAGGGTTGGGTGCGACGGGTGCGCACGCACCCCCTAAATCTGTCTAGGTCCGTAAATGCAAATTTGGATTGATGCTAATTTACTAGAATATCGTTAAAAACGAAAATAAATCATGGATATCCGCCTTCGGGCCTTCACAAACGCACCCCCTCCCCCCTAAAGAAAATCCTGCGAACGGACCTGAGACAGATTACTCAAAAGATTTTCGAATGATACCGTTTATATTACAATTGGCGTTTTGAATCATACGTCAAAGCAAAACCGCGAATTACGATTGAAAATATGCAGAGTTGCAATATAAAAGGTATATAGGAACGTGTTTTGTATTTTATTTATTACTTGTTTACCGTCAAAGGACTTAATTTGTCAGAAAATCCGTAAATTAAGCATTGTTGCTATTGTAATTAACACATGGTGGAGTGCAGAAATAGGGATAGAGAGGGCGATGGCCGCTGGCATCCATTTCAGGAGGGCATCCAATCAAAGAATGCAATTAAAATTAGGCCCTGTACTTGAGTCTTGAGGACATACAATCAAGGAGATGGTTTTCGGTATTACCAACCTCTGCATTCCACTGTAACAATAGGTGGTAATGTCTATTGAATTTGAAAGGGTCACCATCGAAAACATTGGGCTGCCAAGGTTATCACTTGCATATTTTTGTACGTTTAGCTCATATGTGCCACAGTGACATGGCGTTTTATACATTATATTATACATAAATTGGACGAGAATAATACAGGTTTTTAGAAGTGCAGCTTAAGATTTGTAGGTAATTGATTCAAATTCAAATGATACATAACTCGAGAAGAACGGCCTTTATTTTATAATTTGTGGAAAGAAAGCAAGTTTGTGTAAAAAAAATCTCAACTAACATAGTATAGGGTTGTAGTTAGGAGGGGGTGGACAGCTTATATATGAAAACATATATATATGGTGTTTGTATTTTTCTTTTAAAGCTGTGTTATGCGCATTTACCTCCAGGGGCGTTGGACCTGGGGAGGGTGGGGGAGAGGGGGCAATAATTCTCATAAATGGTTTTTTATTCATTGTTGAATTATTCACCGGTAAATTCTGATGTTCAGAAACAGGAGCAGATCCCCACTCATCCACAATATGAATTTCGTTCCAACAACCTTGACCTCGCTACCACCTCTGCCCATTCTCTGTGTACAGGTCTTGTAACATAACTGCTTAATCTATGCCCACCCATTCCCCATGCACAAATATCTTAACATGATTCAGGGTTGGCGTTGCCGGGGGCTAGGGGTTATTTGCCCTTTAATAATCTGCGGCGCGCTTTTTTGTGACAATATTTACATTTGTTACGTTGTAGGCACCCTTCAAAAGACGTCCCTATTCAGTCGCCCCTCCGCCCCCCAAACATTTAAACGGCTGCACCTGTACATTAATTGCATAATCTATGCATGGGCACATTGTTACTGTTTTGTAGAAATCAATATTTGAGAATAATTATGTTGATGTCATAATCTCCGGACTCAGTGGAACCTGTCTTGACGTCACATTGTTATTATATAATCATTTACATTTTAAAGCATTCATTTTTTTTTAGATAGACCATTCAAAATCTTATTATATTCTCGCCATTTAAATCAAAATAAAAAAGTCCTCTTTTTATCTACTAAAGCAGTAATTTAACCACCCAATTCTTTTATTTTCTCTCTTTTCTCTGCTCTTTTTCGCCCTTGTCTTAAGACCTTGGGCCCGTGGCGGGCATGCCCGAACCGAATGGATGTGGGCATGGTTCAAAAATCAAACTGAACTGAACTGCATTCATTTTATATTGTGATTATTTTTTAAACACACTTTATTTACTGTTTTTACAGCAAGAGATGGCTAATGATAAAATGAAGATCGTCATTCTTCATGACAACCCCAAATGGTGGACAATGCTACAGAAGGCATTCGAAAACTATGACGTCATTCTTGAAGGGTGGATGTCTGATGAAATCAACGTGGATCTAACGTCCACGCCTCCAGCCAATACCGTGTTCTACAACCGATGTAGTCCTTCCGCTCACCATCGTGGACATGCGCAGTCACTAGATCAGGCTCGACTGGTCATCAACTAGCTGATGCAGCACAACAGAATAGTAGTTAATGGAATTCCGTCTATTGAACTAGAAAACAGCAAGGCCTACCAATATCTCAAAGCACGTGAATGCGGAATTGCCATCCCTAAAACCATATTCACTTCTAAGCCTAGTGGTCCTCTTATAGAAAAACATTTCGGTAAGGACAGCCCCTTTGTTATAAAGCCCGATAGAGGTGGGTATGGTTGGGACATCAGACTCTTCCACAATCTGAAAGAATTCGAGGCTAATAAAGAACCCCTAAATTCTTTCACAGGATTGTATCTTATTCAAAGCTATCTGCCCACAGAAGGCGGACTTTACAGAGTTGAGTTAGTGGGACAAAAATTCATCTACACCAGCAGGACGGTGAAATGTGACGGGTTCATCACCAATTCTTGCCCGGCAGACCAGGCGAAGGACAAGCTGAAGCTCATGAAAGACTTTGATCTAGAAGTTGTTGCTAAATGTGAAGCTCTGTTCAGAATGACGGGCTTAGAGAACGGTGCTCCGGAGTTTATTTATGGCTCTGATGGCGTTCCGTACCTGATAGAGGTGAATGCCAACACGGTGTACGCAACTGAGGTTGAGGAGCGAGAGGGTGTCCCTCAAGGATGGAAGGCTGTAGCGGAATATGTGTACAACAAAGCACTTGGCATGCAGTCTAAAAACCAGTGATTCAAGATGCTCTGGCCCTTTTATGTGCATCGTGAACATTCAAACTGTATATATAAAGGAGGGTGTCCCTCAAGGAAGGAAGGCTTTAGCAGAGTATATGTGCATGCAGTCTAAAAACGATTGATTCAAGATGATCTGGCCCTGTTATGTGCATCGTGTACGTGTACATTCAAACTGCATATAAAGCAGGGTGGCCACATATTATAAATACAAAACCTCCAGGAGTTTTTCCTGATATTTCCAGAAGAAAATATAGATTTATTTACAATCTTAATATTTTGAACAGACATTATCTCTCAATTTGCATTATCTAAGGCAATTAAAGGCGCACTTTATTAGTTAAAAGTGTCATATCTTTTCTCTTCTATTATATATATATATATTAATGATAAACAAAATATCAAATGACCCTTAAAAACACAATAGCCTAGTTAATTCCACAGTATCCAAATTATTACACACTCAAATTATAATGGTGTGCAACCATATTATGAAAAGTCTTCACGAGAATGAATGTAACCCCCAAGATCATTAAAATATATATGTTGTCATTTTAAGTATACTAGGATATTGCTTTAATCGATAGTAATTTGTTGTTTGAATTTATTTTATGGTATTTGAAAATATATAATTAGGAGGACTGCCAAACAATTTTGCAGGATGCACTTTTAAATATTTCTTTTTGGAATTATAATTTTTCTGGTTGTAAATCGCTTTAACTGATAGCAATTTGTTTTGTACATGTGATTGAGTGTATGCTCTTTTAAATGTTATGCATTTCAACACAAATAGTTCTGATGTGCTGCCATCTTGTGTAACTTTTAAACTGCTCCTTTAAATCTGAATTATTTTTACCTGAGTTTTTATGAAATATTTGCAAAATTTCCGGACGTTTCGTTGTTTTAGAAAAAAATATATAATTCGCTGAATTTCCATTATAAACCTGTTCGAGTACGCCTGTCATGAGCACAACCTCTGACCTCACTGGAGAGTTCCGTCATAGATTTGGGAAGTGATATGGAAGAGAGAAACGTTTGAGCAGTTTGTTTTAGAATATATAATATACTGCCATGTACGGTCTGTCAACGACATACGTTGTGTTAGTATAAGAGAGGAAACACACACACAGACACAGACACAAGCATAATGATTATATATATAATTTATATATAGTTTATGATACTTATGTAAACGTTTTAATATAAAAACTGTCCACTGTAATTGTTAAATACTGTAAATATTTCAAACCCAAAATTAAAATAATGTCCACGGTAAAATAAATACCGTGGAGAAATAGTGTTCACGGCATTTTCAACGGCAAATTTAGCGCAAAGTATACTCTGTTTTTAATAATAAGTAAAAATGCACTTGAAAACAAATTAGTCCGCGGCAAAAAAGGTGCCGCGGAGAATCTCCGTAGCAATATCCACGGCACTGCCGATAGCCACGTGCAATTTCAGGGGTATATATTTGCACTCAGACAGACCTACTTGAACATCGGTGCAGATCTGGTCAATACAGCGACGTCTTAAAATACACAATGACGTTACGTCGTTTCATTATTGTTACGTTATATAGCTAGCGGAACATTTCATATTAAAAAAATTTAAATGTCATTTCAGTATTACATTGAAAGCTGGACACTCCAGAACAATTTTGATCTGATTATACAAAGATCAGCACAGGTAACTCTAAGATGGCCACCATTTTAAAGATTTGTTGATCTCGCTCTCATTGTCAACTCTCAAAGGTAACATGGCATACTATGCATACGTTAAAGTGGCAACATGAAACATATTTGTGCTTCATGAAATATTCTCCTCCTTGAACACATTGATTATCTTTGAATACCATCAGTGATGAGGAAGGTACCTATGTATAATGCATTATAATTTATTAATTGGTACTGATGTACGTAATAGAAAAACGAGAACGTCTGGTTTTTATAACTTTTTATTATGATCAAATATAATCTTAACATGGTAGGCTGAAAAATAAATATGAATTTAAATGTAAAATATTGGTTTGAATAAGTACATGTGTACTACAGTCATTTATCTCATAGGTTATCTTGGGGAACCTTTTTCTCTGTCATATAAAACAAGTCATACAGAAACTAATGGAGAAGATTCTACTATGGTTGAAGATACTTTAAAAACCTCATTGTAATATTCAAATTTTAACAAGATGTTTAGTTGACTTCCAAAAGCAAAAACAGCTTCTAAACCATACCGTCAAATAATGGAAATTTGTTGGAAAATAAAAAATTTCTTATATAATTTAAGATATATATCAACCACCGCTATATGCAAGAACACTACTTTTCATGAGCAACATTTAAAATGTCCGTCACTTCAAATAAAGCAGAAAATATCACGTTAACCTGTAGCATCTGTCACATGTGGCTAGTAAAGGAGAAAATTGCTAAGACATGAGGTTTTCTTGATTCGACAGATATGTTCCATTGTGAAGGAAACATTCAAGAAGTCATAATAAATAATTAATCTCACTAATAGAGAAATTACGTATTCCAAAATGGCAAGCCATGGGTTGATCAGGGACAAAGTACAGTCTGGATTTGAGAAGAAATAAAAACTTGGGGCCATATTTATCAAGGAACTTAAGTCAGAATTAGACTAAGTAAGATATTAAGAACTTAGTTTCTTTCATTTTGACAAAGTTCCATCAAAAAATTAAAACCATATTTATCAAGTGTCTTAAGACTGATAAAACGGATTCAGATTTTTGGTGGAACTTAGTCAAAATCATGAAAAAATAAGGTGGATTGTTTTTTTTGTTTTTTACTTAAGTATAATTCTGGCTTAAGTTCCTTGATAAATAAGGCCCAAGCTGTCCACTGAATAGAATAAGTCTAGACTAAGTCTTGTGCTTTAGATTCCATATTAAACATGCATGTCAGGTGTTGAAATAATTGGTTACCTCGTGCATACTTTTTTTCAGAAGCATTTGTTACCTCGTGCAAACTTTTTTTCAGAAGCATTTCTTACAGATAATAGCGTTAACCGACTATGGCTCTTAATTTAACTGGAAATTATAAGCAGTTGAACTCTAGACTTCTAGATATTATCGCAAGCCCTGCATTTATCAGAAGAATATGGACAGATTGAAGTATATTTCTACTTTAAAAAACTGTTTCATATTGTTCAACCTTGTTCAAGTGGTTAAACATCAGCAGTTATTTTAGAAATTATCTAATGCAATGAAACTACTTGTATTTACAATCATTAAAACATATTCCTTAACTAGTGTTCTATCATGGTACACTTAGGACCAATTTCTCGTCGACAGTTCAACCTCGATTCTTACTTTAAACAAGGTCCACACATGTTAAAAGAATGGATTGAACTGTAGATCATGGCTGAACCGTCAACGAGAAACTGGGCCTTAGTCTGAATAGTATTCAGTATTGTAAGCCCAAGTCCCAGTAATCTTAGTAAATTCTTGTTCAGGTACTTTAATAAACAATTTTTATTTATCTTTCTTTAAAAAGTAAACATTACAAAAATAAAATAAAGCATAATTTTTTTCTATTTTATTGGTTTAGCAATTTTTGAAGAAACATTCACCAGTAGCTGAGTAAAATAAAAATAAAATTTATCATCACTTGTTTTCACTTGTAGAAAATAAAATTTCAATAGCTGTAACATATTCGACTGGCTTACAGCCATTGTTAAATTAGATAGGCCTTTAGGTAAATAGTAGGTGACAACACATTTAAATCCTAAGTAGTAAGTGGGTCATTTTTGTTTTTCATCCTGTGAATTTCATTAGTTCTAATGTGATCGGTTACAAAATTTAAATTAAAATGTACAAAATGGAATTCTATTTTTATTTCATTTCAGCCAGAATTCATGATGGTGGATCCACAATTCAAAAATTAAAAAGGTCAGACATAATATTATGAGCATTGAACGAGGTTTTAAACTGATGTTGATTTTATTAATGTTCCTGCTGAAAAGTATTTACTCAAGTGAACGTGGGCTTGATCTAAAAGATTAATTTACAGATGTGCACAATTTTATATTGCAAACATTAGTGACATCATAAACTATTTGAATAATGATAAATAGCAGTCTATAAAGGTGTGAGTAAAAACACATTTTTCTTCTTTATATTTTAGCACAAGAATGTGGCACAGATATGTAACTCATACAAAGGTAAAATATAAATAAATACAAACAATACAAAACTTCACATAAACACAAGATATAAAATAATATAACTTACTATTCATTGTCATGATTGGACTTCAATCATACTGTACTAAATACTGAAGCGCATGTGTGACTGAAACATCTGTGCAACAAGATGTTGTCATTATACTATTATACAAAATGTTACATCGCATGGTACAAAGTTTGAGCAAATCTACATATATAAATGGACATAAAATAAATCTGTTATCATCATGAAAGGCATTACTAGCAGGATAACTATTTTCTATTAGCATTAAGTATTTTATACTCTAGCTTAAAAAATATGTGGGACTCATTCTATACTTCGCGTCACGTCAGATTGGCACCATAGTTTTTAACAATAACTTTTCTTCTGGGGATTGTAGAACAAAAAGGAAAACTGTTTAGGAAATTAAACAAAAGGTCAAATTTTTATACAAAATTTCAAGAAGATACAGCGAATATTAAATTTTTGTATTTGGAAAAGAAGCAACTTTAATTGATTTTTAACCTGTTTTTGGTTACTGATTTTTAACCTGATTTTGGTTACTGAAGCAAAAATATAATCTAAAATGTTATTATGTGAAATACTTTTGTGTATCATGTACACGTTGCAAAAGATTTGAAAGGCAGTTGTTTGTCCTTTTGGCACTTATTTTTCAAATGAAAAATTCTGGTGTTTTGATGTTCCACTTCTAGTGATGCGAAGTATAATTATTTATGTGATATACAAAATTATTTCGCCATATTACATTAAAACTCGCCAAATGTTTTTAAATTTCACCACTGTCGAATTTGGCGAGTGGAAGAACTAGCCCTGATATCCAAAACAACAACAACCAATCACAGGCAGTTTAACTTTGCAGTGAGATCTCTAAAAAATAGAAAACAAATAATACTAGTAGCAGTAATAAAATCATAACAATTAAAAAAACAAAAAGATTCTACTGGCCCTGTATTATTGATCCCATTCATACACTGTATTCATAAAGCATCATAAATATAGATTACTAACGATGGGAGTTACCTGGACGTGTCACATTGTGTTTGGACTCTTAAGGATCTCACACACTGATCAGACAAGACTATCAATAAACCAGGTTTTTCTTCTGGAGGTACAGCAGTTCAAGGCTGCTCATTACAACCCCAAACTATCAATGAATAATAAGTGCATCTCAAAGATTCTTGTCAGAGTACGAATCCCCTTTGTCTTAACTACATGCAGTACCCGTGGTTGTCATTTTGAACCGATTGCCAGTGAAAATCATCGGTTAAAACCAATTTCTGATCAGTTGTTTTTTCGCCCTGCACCTCCTGTTTCACAGTTCAATCTATTACTCCAAAACAAAATGAAAACCCTATATGATCAACACAACTGCTTCTTAAATTACATTCAAATCTTAATCTGACAGTTCTTGTGAATGAGAGAATAGTCAAAATCAATTGAGTATATTTGAATACTAGTAATATATTTTTCTGTTTGTTTTACATGTTTTTTTTTAAATATCAGTACTATTTCTAGTAGGTTTAGTCAAAAGTGTCCAAGTGGTTTTGGATAAGATATCCAAGATTTTTTTTAAAGTCTCTTTAACCTCCAGCTCCTTTATTTCAATCTAAACATCACCCAATTATTATTTTCATGAAGAAATAAGACAGTTATATATGGCACACAACCTCTGATATATTTGTATGAAACACAAGATATGTAAAAGTAAAAACCCTAAGGGTCGATGGCGGGGATCGATCCTGTGATCTCTTGCATCTCAGATGGCACTTATCATTGAGCGGTTCTTTCAATCTTTTATCACAGATGTTTGCATGATCCATAACAACAACAACGTATCTCAGAGATAACTGTTAATTAATAAGGCAAAGCTTGGCTACTTGTCTGTTAATAATTTTGGTGAAAGTGAGGGCAAGAATTTGATTCAGCATATCGCCACTTTACATATATATATTATATGTATGAGGAATTTCAAAACAGAAATTGCCAGACTCCACAATTTTTATTATTTTATACATTTATATTTATTTTATGCCTTTTAGTAAACCTATTATAGAAGGTAAAGGATTCTGATGAGAGTTCAGTAGTGAACAAACCATCCAATCTGTATAATTATATTTTTATAAAATATGTATATATATATTCATTGTTTTTATTCATACTGAAAATATAAGCTATTTATTTTATAGTGTACAACAAATATGATGCAGTAAACATAGAAATAGGCATTATGGCACATTTACATGTTTAAATATGTTTTTATTTAAAGTGGCATCACCGATTTCTGATGCCAAATTTACATTAAAGTCTATTACACATCTTAAGTTAATGTCCAAAGAACTGTCATAATGATATGAAACAAACTACTTAATATTTTTTAATATAAACCATTTAACAAATAATGAAATCTTTAAGCTAAATTAAAAAAGAATCAGTCTTTTTCTACTGATACAAAGACAAATGCACAACAGTTTATTTCCCCATAGTACCCATTTGCATTTAAAGTTAGTTTGGTACATTAAAAACAAGTGAAGTGAATAAGGTTGTTTTGTTTGTTTTTTGATAATATAGAGGATATTAAATGAGCTGCCATTTATTATCTAATTATTTCACGAGGGACATAAATTTGATAATAAATGGTAACAAGTTTGATATTCTATTTATCATCCCAGACAATTTTAATTGTTCTATTCTTTAAACTTTCTAATTGTGCAGCAGTTTAGTGAAATGCTATCCTATGTTATGGATGACATTACATTGTACTTTTTCTAGTTTTAGTGACGTCATTTGCACTTTTACAAAATTGTAATGCCAAGCATATTGGTTACAATGGTCAGAGCGATCCAATGACATGTGAAAATAAGAAAAATTATGTAATATGTTATATATATATATATTTTTTTATATGAATTGAATTATCCTGTCAAATGTGGTCAATTATCTATAATTTTTGCTTCAGTTTCTCCCATTTCTAAAGCAAAAACAAAAAACGTTTAACAGGGGTCACCTTTCTATTATAACTGGACTTAATCCTTGAAAAAATAAACACCATAATTTTTAGTTCCAAATTAACCAATATATTTACCGTTTGGTTTTGGTGACAGGGGTAAATCTAGATTGGGAGCTCTGGGGTCTTATGCCCCATCCCCCACATACCCCTGCAATTGGGTACTTATTGTCCATTTGCATTGACAACAAGGACACTGTTTTCTGCCTACCCTGGGAATTGACATTGGATTCACCCTGGGAGATCAATCTTTTCATCCACCCACCCTCTGACTCCCTCTCCTTAACAGCCTCCTCTTAACATAATTGTGAATACAAGCCTGATCAAGTTAAAGCTAAGCCTAAAATGTTACATTCGCATAACAAAATGCCAGTGTTAAAATTAAATAAGTCTCTTCAACTGAAAATGAATGATTTTTTAAAATGATCAGCATACCAATCATCAGTTTGCCCATAATATCAACAAAGATCAGTACCCTGTGTAACTTGTCTCAGCAAATGATGAAAACAAAACATTTGATCATAAAAGTGTAATTAAAAATTCCAACCTTTACATTTTAAAACAAAAATCAGCAAGTATATATTTTTTATATATATATAAATATATTTTTCTTCTATATAATTTTTTTTTTTTCTATGTAAATATAGATTTTTTTTCTTCACGGTACTGCATAAACAAATAAATTTAGATAACATAAATATGTCCAAATGCCCTTTAATTTGTTTCCAAGAGAACATATTTTACCGATAAATTCAGTTTTAAAATAAAATTTTATCACTTTAATTTACTGTTTAAGAACCAACCTGTAAAGAAAACTACATAGCCCATGTATTAATAACTTGGGAGTTAAATAAATTATAACATTCTGAATACAAATATCCCCAAAACGTCAACTATATCAATATAAAACATACTAACATTTTATTAAGTTATATCCCTGAAGCCCTTATACAGTAACATAACACAATTAAAGTAAATTTAGTTAATAATAGACCCTAATACTATATACATATTGTGAATAAACATTACTTAGTTAAAAACATACCCTAATACCATATACTTACTGTGAATAAACAATAATTAGTAAACAATACTTAGATAATAACAGACCCTATTACTGTATGTTTACTGTGAATAAACAATACTTAGTTAATAACATACCGTAATACTGTATGTTTACTATGAATAAACAATACTTAGATAATAACAGATCTTAATACTGTATGTTTACTATGAATAAACAATACTTAGATAATAACAGTTCTTAATACTGTATGTTTACTATGAATAAACAATACTTAGATAATAACAGACCTTAATACTGTATGTTTACTGTGAATAAACAATACTTAGATAATAACATATCTTAATACTCTATACTTACTATCAATAAACAATCTCCATCATCTCAGAAGAACATGAATAATATATATAAATTATGTAACATATACTGGACGGATTTTTTTTAAATAAAGGATAATTTATATTTGAAAAATAAATAGGTTTCATGACTAATACTGGAATAATTGAGATCTGTTGACTTTCATGGCAAAAAGCACCAGTCATAAACAACATCTTAACCGACTAATTTTAGAAAATCTATAAATAAATCATTAAAGGCACATAACCTGCTTATGACACACATTATATATGTTTTTTTTATTTTTCACAAGAACAACATATACTATATTATAAGCATTAAATTAATTTTTTACCAAACAATAAATAAATCATAATTACATATGACTGTAGAATTTTTTTTTTAAATGCTTTGACAATGTTTTCAAAGAAATGGTTCAACAAAGTGAAAAAGTAGCAGGTTATCTCCCTTTAAAGAACTCTTGTTTATTATCAGCAGTTGTAATCATAATTTTTATCACATTTTATTTAAATAACATTATGTACATCAGCAGCAAATTTATTCCTTCGTAATTGCAATGTTTTTGTTTTATATTTGGAGCACACATTTTTTTTTTCATTTACTGGCAATGTGTAATGATAATAAAATAAATATATCTTCAAAACATTGTGAATAAAAAAGAAGATAAAAACAGGTTGCATTCAAGTATTATCAAGAGTCGAAGAAGTCATCAGATGGTGCGTGGGATGCGTTATTTTGACCTGGAGGTCGCTGGAATGCGTTCTCAAAACTGTCAATAGTACTGGCGCTGACTGCAGGTCTGTTATCAGGTGGTCTCATCTTCTTCCGAAGTGTCTCATTTTCTCCATCCAACCAAGAATCGTCTGAAAATGAATGAAAAGGATGACATACACAGCAGATATGGGCCGGATTTAAACCTTGGGGTGCCTGGGCACTTCACATTCAAGGGTCCCACAACATATGAATTAAATTACATGACAAATACAACAATGAACTAGAATGAATAGAACTAATTTTATAATTATAACATTTTTCCTTAGTCTGAGGGGCTCTCTGGCAGTGGGGCCTGGGGCAATTGCCCCCTTATAAATCTGGTCCTGTTGCAGATATAGCCAATGTATTTACAACAGTTCTTCATAAACATGTTTAACATATAAATAGCCCAATATAATAATATAAGTAAAACATGTTTTCAAATGGTTCACTTATTTCTCACATAAGCTCCTTACTATTCTAAATTCGTACGTACGTGTATATGAAACCCGCCATATGCATCAACCTTTCTGATATTTAATACTTTTCAAATATCCTTTACATATGATTTTCTTGCCTAAACTAAAACATGTTTAACATATGTTGCATTTAACATATGTTTAACTTGTTAAAAATGTTATATAATGTGTTTAATGCACTCTGGTTAACATGTTTTATACGTTAGTCATAAGTTAAAGATATGTTAGCCTGTTCGTATGTTAAATATAGCCTGTTCGTATGTTAAACATATGATGTTCGTATGTTAAATATAGCCTGTTCGTATGTTAAACATATGATGTTCGTATGTTAAACATATGATGTTCGTATGTTAAACATATGATGCTCATATGTTAAACATATGATGCACGTATGTCAAACATATAATGCCCGTATGTTAAAAATATGAGGCCCGTATGTTAAACATGATGCCCATATATTAAACATATGTGACTTGTATTTTAAACAACTGATGTTCGTATGTTAAACATGTCATGCTATTTTGCTGTGTAACCATGATGAACATGATCTAAGGTGAACTAGGTTACTAAGTAAAGAAAATATTAGCTTACTATCACTGTTGTTGTAAGCTTCATCTTTTTCCACATCTAATGCTACATCTTGCTCCCCTTGTTGCAGTCTTTTAGCCTGTAGTCACAGAGAAATAAAAAATATCATAAAACCATTTACTAGATTTAGCTTCAGATGTAGTGTATTGAATTGGTATACACTTTGTAATCACGACAATATACAATTATTCATTTCACAGACTTACCATCTTTGAACGTATTATCTACTCACTCCACGGAGTAGTTAAATTTTAATCATACCCAGTCATTTCTACCCAGGGTGACAGGATAAGCTTTAGTCTTAATCCCTGGTTTTTGCTAATTCTAATCTGCCAGTGAGGCTAACACATTTTTTGTTTGTTTTTATTTTTTTTGTTTAATGATACCACTCAATGGCATTCGAATGAAATTCACATTGGAGGGACTGCATGCTTTTTATCTCTTTATAAAAAAAAAATTTTTTTTGAAAAACAAAGGAACATATTTATGGGAATTATGGGAACGACTGTCATCAACGAGAGTCTGATGTTCTACCGCTGGACAACTGAGGTTCAAATGACGACAATACCTGGTACTAACTAACTTCACATTTGTATCCTGGTAACATATACTTTACAGTATGTGTACAGCAGAAAGAAATGGGTTGATTTTCTCAATAATTACATAATCCAGTGCACACACATCTATAGGAGAAACACAATCCCAGTATGTTTCCTTAAAACACCCCTGAACATTGTTTATTCAGCGGCTACTAGCTGTCAAACCTACAGAGTAAACCCATGATCACCACATGGGCTACTTTTTGTATTTGCAGCAAGTGATCTTTCATGTGCTTTTCCAGATAAAACAGCACACACAATAACCTCTGTTACACCAGTTGTGGACCACCGGCTGCAATGAGTTTAACGAAGGGGAATGATCTGAAACCCAATTAGTTCTTGAATAAGGCAGGAAAGAAGATAATGTAGACACCTAACAGCTAACAATGCTGGTGCGTTGTTAAAACAAGGATAAAAGCAAACCTTTTCTCTCGCTCTTCGTGCTCGTTCTTCTTTCATTCTCTGCCTTTCTTTAATTTCCTGCAGCTTGGCTTCTCTCTTCATGTCTGCCAACTTCTGCTGCTCGATCAACTGTTAATATAGAAAGATGCTCAACACATCACAATTACATATGTCAACATTCATCAACTGTTAAATAAAAACTATTAACACATTACAATTACATATGATATCAACATTCATCAACTGTTAAATAAAAACTGTTAACACATTACAATTATATGATATCAACATTCATCAACTGTTAAATAAAAACTATTAACAAATTACATATGATATCAACATTCATCAACTGTTAAATAAAAACTATTAACACATTACAATTATATATCGACATTCACTGTAGTTACTGTTATCCACAACAAACAATTAATCTATTAGCATGTGTCCAGATTCCAGGTATGATGTACTTTTGTGCATTTGTGTATAGATTTGTTTAGGGGATTTTTTTGTTTGTTATTTTTTAAAGGTGCAAACGGTAAAATATGACTGAGTTGCCACAAACTCATAGTAAACTTTGTTTTTTTTTCCTGTTTTAACCATAGTTCTAAAACTGGTATATCAGATACTACTGTGGTATGTGGTGTCCTTAATTAGCAACCATATAGTAATTGAACTCCTTGATGCTTATTTGCAATAGAAACAATATGCTGCTATGAACTATGGACCCTATGTTGCAATTAACATATCTTTGACTACATATAAAACAAGTGTTTTCCTTTAAGAATTTATCAAGATTTGATGGCCATAAACCATAAAAAATTACCCTAAATGTTTGACAACTACATTTAATCCTGATTGCCGTATGTTAAATGAGGTTATAACCTTTTCTTGTTGTTCCCGTATCTGCTGCTGTTCCTCAAACTCTCTTGCTTTCAGCAGCTCTCGGCGACGCTTTGAAGACTTTCTTGAAGCACTTACTTTTCTCTGTAATTCCTATAACAAAAATACAGACGTAGAAATTCCTATAACAAAAACACAGACGTAGAAATTCCTATAACAAAAACACAGATACAGAAATTCCTATAACAAACACACAAATGTAGAAATTCCTATAACAAAAACACATATGTATAAATTCCTATAACAAAAACACAAACGTAGAAATTCCTATAACAAAAACACAATTGTAGAAAGTCCTATAACAAAAACACATATGAAGAAATTCCTATAACAAAAACACATATGTAGCAATTTGTATAACAAAAACATGTAGAAATTCCTATAACAAAAACACATGTAGAAATTCCTATAACAAAAACACAGACATAGAAATTCCTATAACAAAAACACATATGTAGAAAGTCCTATAACAAAAACACATGTAGAAATTCCTATAACAAAAACACATATGTAGAAATTCCTATAATAAAAACACAGACGTAAAAAATCCTATAACAAAAACACATATGTAGAAAGTCCTATAACAAAAACACATATGTAGAAATTCCTATAACAAAAACACATATGAAGAAATTCCCATAACAAAAACACATATAGAAATTCCTATAACAAAAACACATATGTAGAAATTCCTATAACAAAAACAATATTTTAAAATTCCCAGTGCATGCTTAGGGCTCTAAGTGACAAAACCAAGAAAACTCCTGAGATAACAGTGTTGAATAAATGATGACATCTGTTATATAAGAGTGGACCAGTCAGTAACAGTACATTAAACATGCAATTCATGCAGTTACTGCTATTTATTGCCACTTGGATAAATGGAGATAATCACAAATACTGCACATATGCACTGTTACTCATTGGTACACATGCATAACAACCTTTGTAGAATGCCGTTATCTAAATAGTTTTCTGAGGTTTACCATCTAGAGTCTTGTGCAAGCACAGGTAATTAAAATCAGTTCATTCTTTTCTTACTTCAAGTTACAAATTTGTAAGCACATTGTTTTTTTGGGTTTTTTTTTTAAATCAACAGGATTTAGCAAGTTTTGTGAACAAATGTCAGTTAGTGACCTGATGGAAGTCAAATCTGGCTTTAACAAGTCATACCCACAAACACTGAAGATAATAAATTATCTACCATTAATCGCTTCTCATCTGCTTGTTGCTGTTTTAGTTCCAACATTTCTGGAGTAAGCTTCGGCAGATTAAGTGGTTCCAGTTTCTGAAATAATAAAACATACATGTTTGTAGAACATAACAAGATACATTCCATTAATTCATCGAAACCTTTTCTCAAGTTATCTGCAGCATTATTTAGCTTTCAAAACAAAACATATGTCAAGTAGTTCACATTTCAGCTGAAATACTCAAATAACATCAGCCAATAGGAGATTATTATTTAAATAACAAAATTGTTTGTTTTATTTTGGAAATTCGACATGACATTGGTAATTTTAGTATTGTTTTACAAACAAATTGAGAATTTTAAGTTTCACTTTAAAAATATTAAACTACATGTATGTTAGAATAATAAAACATTACTACTACATGTATATTAATGAAATTAATACATCTGTTTATTTGTTTACATATAATATAAGATAAAAGACTGGACATTTTTCTCATTCAGATTGGGAGCTTTTACTCTAAAATTGGGAATGAAAAATGATGTAGCTTTTGAAGAAAGGTGAAGAATGGTATCGAATATTGGAGTTATAAAACCCTAGTTTCACATTTATATTTCAACATATTGCTTTAAGCTTAAATTACATCTACACTTACCTTTAGTCTTGGAGGGTGTTTGGCAATCAGATTAGCAGTTTTTCTATCATCAAGAGATACTTCAAAAGCAATGCTTTTTGGCACTGCTGACACTAAAAAAAAACCAGATTCTGGTTATAAGTTAACTTACATTAAATCATCAAACGTCAACACCTGCATAAGATGTAAAAACAAACCAAATACTTGTTTGCTAATTCTACAGATGCCAATTCCAAGAATTTCAAATGAGGTAGCATGAACAGAATCAAAAATGGCTGGCAAAACATTCCAACCAATCCAATAAAATTATTCCCAACACCAAATAAAACCTCCAATGGGTGAACGTCCAAAAATACTGTATTTAGGGTACTACTCCTCCATAACCCACATTCTTATGCTACAACAAAACAGAAATAAATCTGTTCTCTTTGATATAATTTTATATGTGAAAACCAAACAAAATAATCAACATGTCAAGGAATATACTTGTAAGTGTACATATTATCGGACTGGTGCAGGATTCAAACAGGCATGAGAAAAAAAATTCAAGGACTTTTCAAGTACTATTCTAAGCTCTAGCATAATTAGTTAGGCATAGAAACTGACATTCGTCCACCGCACTCCCTCCCACCCCATGTGAGTAGACATCACTGTGGTTAAGTGAAATTTGAATAATATTTGTCAATCGGGTCAGTAGATATATCCATAATTATACTATTTTTAGATGTTGAATGTAAAGCTAAATGTCAATTGTGTTGTTAAACATTTATTTAAGTGAAATATATCTGTCAGTAACAATGTTTCAGCCATTAAGTTACATGTCTCTAACGATTTCAACTTGCCTGAGGTGAGAAAGTAAGCAGTTGTTTCTACCCTGTGTGGTAAATATTTTGTATTAATTACAATAAATATTCTGTTTTATTCAGGTCCACATAATGTAATTTAAAACATTAATCACGTAACAGTATGAGAATGTAAGTCATTCCACACCATATAAAATCAGCAGGAGAGCATGCCATTACTCGGCTAAAAATCATTCCAGGTAAATGTTAAAATGAGCAGATTGTTTGCCAATTTCTATATTTTAATGGGTAAAACAAAATGACTAAATAGAGCTTAGAAACATTCGCTACTTTCTGGAGAGTGAGAGTACTCTCCTGTAATGAAGATAATTGTAATTGACTTTTAAAAAACTGTTTCAAATCTAAAACAGGCCCGTAGGAACCAGATAGGCCAAATGACATGTGCCCTGCCCCCCAGCCCACTTTTTTATAAATATAACCAAAATTTGATTTAGTGTTTGTACCCAATTCATCAGTGCCTCCTCTCCTCCCCCTTCCCACACCATCTCCCAGTCATTCCTACAGGCCTATAAAAGCAGACAATCCCAGTCTCAATATTTTATAAACTTGTATATATATATGTCTATATAATATGACCATGCTCTAGTGAATATACAGTAAATATCAATAACCAGCCAAGCATTACTGTTTATAACATGTTTTTCCACACATCAACAACAGCAACCACGGCAACAGTGTGATATTTTCATTAAGTAGATTGATTCGGGTAGGACAAAACAAAAGCTGTACATAGCTGCAGTTAGAGAAAAACACTCTGTGTGTGTTGTTAACACATACTAGTACAGAATTATATTAGAATGTACTCAGTAATTACAGAACTTCACTTTTCACTCTGCAGACCGAAACAATTTTATTAATATTTATACTTTTAAAAGCCCAAGAGAAAAACAATAATATAGTAAAATATATTATATAATGATCATTTGAACATACAGCGTATTTGTTTAATGACAAGACAAAAACAATAATATAATAAAATATATTATATAATGATCATTTGAACATACAGCGTATTTGTTTAATGACTAGAGAAAAACAATAATATAATAAAATATATTATATAATGATCATTCCAACATACAGCGTATTTGTTTAATGACAAGAGCAAAACAATAATATAATAAAATATATTATATAATGATCATTTCAACATACAGCGTATTTGTTTAATGACAAGAGAAAAACTCATTAACACCAGAAAAGGCATGCACATATGTGTATATTAAATATTTGTTGTTATTAAATTGGTTAATGTAAGTTATAAATTTGTGACTAGCATACAGAAAAACAGGCTGTTGCAGGGTCCAAAAACGGGGTGCCTAAACACCGGAAAGGAGTGGAAAGGACCGGAAAGGAGTGGAAAGGACCGGAAAGGAGTGGAAAGGACTGGAAAGGAGCAGAAAGAGGCCAAAAATGGCAGAAAGAAGCAAAATGAAGAGGAAAAAGATGAGAAAACTGTTAAAATACTATACAAAACGGTAAACGAACAGACGGGAAAATGAACAAGAGAGACCAAAAGTGGGAAATACTTGTATTAAAGCTGACAGTATTTTTACAATGTTCCATAAATCAAAGGTGTCAAATGAATACAGAGAATTAGCTTTCATAACCGTACAGAGTGGTCATGCATGGTATAAGAAAGAGGTTAGTGTTAATAGGAGACACGAACTCGCTGCCGGCACACTAATTCCACATCACTCAACCTGTTATATAAGAAGTCTGTTAATTGTAATCCGTAGATCTGTGAAAATGTGAGTATATATATATTTTTTTGGACGTATCAAATTGGGATTCGTATTTTTAAAAAATCCACCCAAAACATGAATATGTGTCCCTCTCTCTCTAACTGGATCTGCCCCTGTTTACACGTGTCACTACTATTTACTTTTAGTATTATAATACATCACCTTATACCAACATTTACGAATACAGGTCACTTCATCCACGACCAACTTATATACAACAAACTATTTGACTCTCTCATCAAACCAATCCTCCTCTATAACTCTAAGGTATGGGGCAGCGAATTTCATGGCAACACACATTTCTTGACATATTAGAATCAGAGCCATCTGAAAAAATACACACAAAGTTTTGTAAGCTAAACCTTCAAGTTGGAAGGAATATCACTAATATTGCTTGAGAAAGCGAACTTGGACGATACCCACTCATTAACAATATACATGTCAATACATATATATCAATATTGGGCATACCTAGAACGTATAGACAGGCCAAGAACGATTCTTTACGATGCAATACATTGCAGTAAAGAACTACACTCACATAACATTCGAATGGCATGCTGATGGCCAATGTATGTTCGATAACAACAATATAGACCCACTTAAACTAAAGAACACCAAAAACCATGAGAAACACATTTTCTGACATGCCCCACAAACTCCCACATAAGTATCATCCTATACAATAAAATACGTTTCTGTCCACACTTAACATATCTAACAGACTTGGAAAAATTGTTCTTCCTCCTAGACTGCCCAGGGCACCTATAATAAGTCAATCTTGTTACGAAATGTTTAAGAACAGGATGACAGAAATCTCCAGACCCCCTTTCAGTCTAGAACTAATCATTCAAAAAATGTGTGTCGTGTATGTCTTAAATGTATGTGTATAATATGTTAAACTTTGTCTTTACTGTTTAATGGCCAGAAAAATTACAACAACATATATTTACATTTTTATTTACAGACTAATATGTGCAGATTAGTAGTTCCTCATATACCCCTTTCCTTATCCTATTATGTACAATATTCCCCCAAAATACCCCCTTTTAATTGAAATTACCCTAGCCGCAGCTTTAACTTATGTGATAGGACCCTAGGGGACATCCTGACGGCCCTCACAACGGAGTATATTGGCACGTCAGTGCCAGCCCGGCATACGTGGCTGGCCTACTTATACCCCTCCTGGTATTTCAGAGAGTGGGCAAGAGCCAAGGTTCCCAATCTGTTACTGCCCTATTAACTTAAAAACCATTGACTGCCCCCTCGGCTTAACCTTGTAGGTGGGCTAAAAATCGACTTCGGCCCCTAAGGTCAATACACTATTAAATTAAACTATTACCTGCCCCCTCGGCTTAATCTCGTAGGTGGGCTGAAACACTCCTTCGGCCCCGAAGGTAGATGGTATCCTTTAAATTGAGCTGTCCCCCTACTGTCCAGTAGGTAGGACCTTGTTCAGGAACCTAATGCTTTGATTATTGGTTATTGCATTAGGTTCAGCTCCCGACCCATATTATGTATTGGTGC
>JAULBS010068348.1:0-22451 GCA_032355785.1 Symmetromphalus regularis | reverse complement strand
AGAATTGAACTTGATAATGTTTGAGGTTCATGGAAGTATGAACCGCAAAACAGCTTTACACACTTTGATATGAACAGTGTGTAAAGCAGTTTTGTGGTTCATACTTCCACGAACCTCAAACATTATCAAGTTCAATTCTTAAATGAACTGTAAACAATTTCCCATTTGTATATGAACTGTAAACAATTTCCCATATGTATATTTCTCATTTGTATAAAAATTTTGAGAGAACAAGGACATTAAAAATTAAGAAACTTACTTAAGACCTGCAAGACTTTCCAACTCGGTGGAAACAGCAAACACATAATTGCTCATGTATGCAAAAGCCAATTCCATGAACACTCGATGCCCTATAAAATATATATTATATAATAAAATGTGTGAATATTAAAGAACGGAAGGAAAGATTGTCCAAAGATGCTCCAGTATCGTGCCGATGATGATGAACCAGCCACGGTGGTGCAGTGGTTATAATATCAGACTCGTGGCTGGTAGGTACTGGGATCAAATCTCATTCGATGCATGGGATTTTTAATCTCAGTATTGGATCCAACTGAGAGTGAGTGCTCCGCAAGGCTCAGTGGTTAGGTGTATACCACTTACACTGACCAGTGATCCACAGCTGATTATAAAAGATCGTGGTACGTGCTATCCTGTCTGTGGGATACTAGTACTGCATATAGAAGATAAGAGTAGGCACATTAGTATGGCTGCAGCAGGTTTTATCTCTCCTATTAATACTAATCTTTGTCCTAGACTGACAGCACAAGAGTTGTCTGGGGGGGGGTGGTTTTAGATATGAAGATGACATTTCAGGGGCACAAAAGCATACAATTATGTAAAAACTAAAATTATGAAGAATAATAGTAATTACTGTGTTGCCAGGAAATTAAACCCTTGCTGTTGTTGTTATGTATCGAACATTCAGTATTTGTGATATACTGCCCACAGAACTTATGAAATGCACTGTAACCACCTTATTTTTTAAAATTTAGCAGCAAGGAGTCTTTTATACATGAAAGCACTTCCCCACAGATAGGATAGCATGTTTTCATGTACCAGAAATTATCTCAATGGGTCCACAGATAATAGAGATATGCATCAATCCAATTCATTCTTCCATTAAGAATAATATTCAATAAAAGCAGGGGCAGAAATCATGGGGGTGGACCGGGTCACATCCCCCCCTCCAACTTTTTAAACAGGGGACACCTATATAATTAAATGGAAATTAAAATGCCTAAATAATAATCTTTACCAGCATTTCTCTTTATTGTATGAATGTAACACTTAACCATGTGGTCCAAGTGCAAATATACTGAAGTACACAATGTCATACATTGTACATGTAGGATCTATAATGGCGTCAATCCTGGGGAATATAGGGGGTGGAACACATTCCCCCAACCTTTTGGACAGAGGGTTGCTCCGTCCTTCCCACTTTTTGGACAGGGGTGTTGATCCATCCCCCTGCTTCCAGGAAGCAATTTTTGCCCTTGAATAATAGAATCATGTGGCATAGGGCACATAATTTGTTGTCAGCGACAAGGTTTGCCAAGTCCTTAACATCAAATTATGTACCCAAGGGACGAATAGCCTAATCCCACATCAGTACACAATGATTATTTTTCTCCCTTGCCCTCAGGCTAAAATCTATTTTTATGACTCATCCTAAAAGACTAATGTTTTTCCATTTGATATTATACAAAAATAAACTACCCCATTAAAAAGGCCATATTCCAAGATTTTATTGATTTTTCACCATTTTTCTCCCTTCATAATTTGGATGTAATTAACTTTGAACACCCCTCCTAATCAACCTATATTAAAAATGTTTAAACTATTTTTTTTAATCCCTTTCAAGAATGACTGTATCTATCCTTGTCATCTAATATCTTCTTAATATAATATCTTTCATCCAGAATTAAATTACACAAACACTAACTAAAAAAAAAGTAAAGTTAGTTTTATTTAATGATGCCTCCAGAGCACATTGATTTTTATCTTATCATCTGCTACTGGAGGTCAAACATAAGGTCATGCTGACATTTATTTAAAGAAAACCTGCTGCAGCCACATAGGTTACTCTTCCCGATAAGCAGTCAGGGGTCTTTTATATGCACTTTCCCACGACCTTTGATGAACCAGTTGTGGACCACTGAATGGAACAGAAAATAGCCCAAACTTATCATTGGCTATTGGATGTCAATCATATGGTCATTCTGACATATTTATTTAGAAAAAAAAACCTCTGCCACCACATATGCTAATCTTTCTGATAAGCAGCAAGGGAGTCTTTTATACACACTATCCCACAGACAGGACATCACCAGCTATGGACCACTGGTTGGAATGGAAAATAGACTAACACTAACTAGTCCGACTGGAAACTCTAACATTCAAAACAAAATCCTAGTCTTCTACATTTACTAAAATCAAATCATACAACAGACATTCAAATGAGGTGAACTGTATCAGATAGCAATTATAGGCAGGATGAGAGGGCCCTCAATCAAACATGTCAATTAAGTTATCGTGGGTGGAGCTATTAACGTAGTTAATTACCACTGCTGTCACCAAAACAGGATCTAACACATGATACGGCAACAGATGATATCCAGAAAGCAGATGACAATTTAGCTTTCATTCACGTAAATGCAGATAAGAACTGAACGAAACAAAACGTGACATGCTATGGAAGAAAACGTGACATGCAATCGTGCATCAAAACAAGGGGAGATAAGTCATGCAGTTTCTGAAAAATTTTAAGGACAAAAATTAAACGTCAAAAACAATAATTTTATAATAAAAAAAAAAAATGGTCACCTCCATTTTACTGAGATGTATAGATAATATTTATGAAAAAAAAACAACACAAAAAATGAAACTTTAATACATTTTACATTAAACAACTACACAAGGTGCCGTTCTCAATTATCAACATTTTAACAAGTGTACAAACCGTATGCTGGGGTCGGTGTGTGTGTTAAATGCCAAATTGTGCTTTTAAAATTAGAAGAATTTTTTTTATCCAAATAGCCCTTCCAGTTTTTATTGAAACTGTTAGTTCTTTCATCTGCCATAATGCACCGCTGTCCCAATTGGCCCCAGATCACAATTAATTTTGCTATGTTCTCTTATACAGACCTAATGGCCACAGTACCTGCATTAAACTCACTAGGCCGCAGACATTACACAAGAATTTTTACTGGCCAGTGGGGAATGTACCCTCAAAAGGACAACATCAACTGATCATGTACACTTTTTGAGGGGGTGGGGGGGAGGGGATAACAAAAGAGTACTCTGTAAACTTTTGAAAATGCTGATAATTATGAACGGTCCGTAAAGCAGTGAGAAAAAGTTTATTTTATCGTCAGTAGGTTTTTTTTATCAATGTAAAATAATAACTCACCATAGGTTCCAACAGCTTTATGGTAGGAATAGATGATGTCAGTTTTTCCTTTATATTTCTCTTCTAACTTTTGTCTGTTACTATACGTCTGAATAATAGGAACCTCACGCAGTAATATTAACCTGAAAATAAATTAAATTGAGATGCACATGTCTATAATTACTGAGATTCTTCTTTACTAGCATAACATAGGCAGATACTAGAACACAATATCTGAAACTGACCTCTACAATCGGCAATGCCATGGATTTGTTTCCTTCCCCATGGCACTTTTTTTCTAGGTTTATTATTTTGTTTTAGCAATCCGTGTTGGAAATGTGTGAACGCTAAATTGCTGTGGAAAATGCCATGGATACTATTTCTCCCTAGCATTTTTCGCCAAGGAAATTTTTCGTAATTGCAGGGTTTGAACATAGAGTACATAAAATACATTAATTTTGTTATTTAAAGTCTATGAAGATTTTTAATTTATTAAACAGCTGATAATAAAAACACTTAATGACTAACTGGTGAAATGTGTATCTGCTGCACTGATTTGCATACAGTTTGATATAAATTTAATAATATATATATATATATATATATATATATATATATACAATGTGCTGGTAATACTGGCAAATTATATATTTTAAATGTCATAAGCAATTTTGGAACACAAAATGAAAATCTAGATTAAATAGTGGCAGATCAGAACATTTTTCCACTACCAAAACCCATTTTTGGACAGTTGTACAATATCAGTAGCAGATCCAAGGGTGGGGGAGAGGGGGGAGGGCAGTTGATCCGGAACCCTCTGTTCATTGTTTTTTAAAAAAAAACATTTTCCGAGTGGAAGGATGTGACAATTAACCTTTTTTTCCCCAGTCCTGACTCCTATTCACTCAACACATTTGGACTCCCCTTTTCAGAAAACCTCATTTGGACACTCCCCCCCCTTTCAGCAATCCTGCATCTGTGCCTTAATATGTATACTATAGAAAAGGATAAGTGACAACTCAGCATATTGTTTATTCAGTGACTATTGTATGCCAGACATATGATGCTTTACAACTCATGGTTCTTAGAGGAAACCTGCTACTGCCACATAAATATAGGCTACTCTTTCTGATTAGAGTGAGTGCTCCGTGTGTAAGCCACTTACACCCGACCAGTGATCCACAACTAGTTTATCAAAGGGTGTGGTATGTGCTATCCTGTCTGTGAAGAAACACACATAAAAGATCCCTTGCTGCTAATCAGAAAGAGTAGCTTATATGGTGGTAGCAGGATACCTCTAAAAGACCATGAATCACAGAATACGATATGTCCGACACCTAATAGCCGCTGAATAAACAATGTGCTGGGGTGTCGTTAAATAAAAAATCCTTTCTTTTCTTTCTGCATTATTAAAGAATTATTTTCAGCTGTCACTAGGTCAAACCTGTTTTAGCCACCCCTCACCCCAACTTTTGTGATAATCATGGATCTGATATGGTAATACAACACTAACTGAACATGAAAAAAAAAATTGTTTTATTTAATGACCCCTCTAGAGCACACTGATTTTTATCTGATCATCGGCTATCGGATGCCAATCATATGGTCATTCTGAAATATCTATTTAGAAGAAACCTGCTGCCACCACATAGGCTACTCTTTCTAATAAGCAGCAAGGGGTCTTTTATATGCACCGTCCAACAGACAGGACAGCACATACCATGGCCTTTAATGAACCAGTTGTGTACCACTGGTTGGGATGGAAAATAACCCAAACAGCAAATTGGTCCACAGAGAAGGATCGATCCGATGACCGACCAGTTGACAGGCAGACACGCTACTGTTTGAACTAGATCCCGCTTCTTAACTTAATACGACTGAATTTTTTAATTTACATGTAGCTGATACTGATAGTATTGAGCATTAATAGACAACCATACTACAAGCTTGTCACTAACAAGTATTAGTGCATGCAATATTTGGTTTCAATATTGATTTTAAAATTTAAAAATTCTGATTGTATGCTGTTTATATATTTGGTGCTGTTGTTTCTCAGTAATTTCTCAGTGTTTCATAAATAACATGTTTAATATACAGCTACATACTGGCACACTCTTATAAAGGCATTTATTATCCCAGTGGGCATTCCTTGAAACTGCGGATTTCATTGGGTTGCCCTGTCTATTATGACCAATAAGCTTGCTTAAAATTTAATGATGTTACTAAAACTAGGAAATGTACAATGTAATAACGTGTATACCAGCTCACATCAATGGTGGATGAAGATGGGGGCCTCAGATCCCCATTACATTTAGCGATTTAAATAATCTTTTTTAATTATTATTATTTAAAAAAGAAAATTTAACGTTAAAGAATGTGAATCATTATATTTGGGTCCTCCGTAAATAAATTTTCTGGATCCGCCACTGTACATGAATGAAAGCTTCTGGTTATTAAGGATCATGTATACACTAACTGAACTGAACAAGTTCTGATTATGAACAAGAGTTTTTATATGCACTTTTTGAGACAGGAAAGCACATAACAGTACCAAAACCTTTGTTACACTAGGTGGAATGAGAAATAAAACAATGGAGGCACTGAAGAGATCTATACAGGGGCTAGGTTTACTGCATGCCCAAACGTGAATTTTATTTTAATCTTCTGGTAAAGTAATTAGTGAAGAGTTTATTCCCACCAACCCCCACCTACATTTTTATGTTTCATAATTTTTCAAATTTTACTTATGTAAAAACAGCAACTACCAAGAAGCATGAAATTTTAAAGAATTATTTAAAAAAAAAAAAAATGTTGTGTCATTTGTGAATTCTTTTACAAACCCATTCCTCTAAAATGAGTATGGGAAACTGACAATCTGATCAATACTATCGTGCCAATTAAATCAGCTTAACCTTTTCTTGGTTACTCCTATTGTCAAGTTTTTATCATGGACAAATTAGACAGTCATGTCACTTATTATCTGTATTTCATTTACATAAGTTTAAAATGCTGTCAGCATATGATGTGGCATTTGTCAAAATGTGTTATTGCATCAGATAACCTAGTTAATATACTGAACAGCAAAAGAAACACAAATTTAATTTGCAATGTTTGATTGAATAGAAGTTAACCATATTTTGCTGTTGGCTGTTTTGCTTACTGGAGGCAGGTGCAGAGAGGTGTAAAGCATTTTTTTTCAATGAACAGTTATAATGAATGAAAGTAAAGTTTGTTTTATTTCACGACACCTCTAGAACACATTGATTTAAATTTTATCATCGGTTATTGGACGTCAATCAGGTGGTCATTCTGACATGTATTTAGAGGAAACCTGCTGCTGCCACATAGGCTACACTTTTTTGATAAACAGCAAGGGGTCTTTTATATGCACCGTCCCCCAGAGACAGGACAGCACATACCACAACCTTTGATGTACCAGTTGTGGACCACTGGTTGGAATGGAAAATAGCCCAAACTGAGAAGGATCGATCCGATGACCGACCGATTCGCAGGCAGTTATAATGAATGAATTTTTCATCTAATTTGATTGAAGTGGATCTGAACAAACATTTGTGTTTCTTTTGCTGTTCAGTATATATGATAATTATGAATACTGATTTCAATTTAAAAAGGAAAATGTGATGTCAAGCTGTTTCTACATTTTTGATGCAATTTTCACATGTTAATTATATCAATATAGACAGGAATACAAATACTTATCTTCACATCTGTCTGTTACAACCAGATCTACAGTCAAACCTGCTCAAATGATCACCTGCATTAAGCAGTCATCTTTATTTTCTAACAAATAACATGTTAGTAAATTTAATCTGTATTACACAACCACCTGTCTTAACAGGCTACCTTCCTTTTCTGACAAATCAGCTGTTACTACAATTTAACCTGTATTAAGTAGTCACCTGTCTTAAAGGGTCACCATTATATTTTCCCCAATCAGCTGTTAGTACAATTTAACCTGTATTAAGCAGCCACCTGTCTTAAAGGGTAACCTTTATTTACCCCCAAATCAGCTGTTCGTACAATTTAACCTGTATTAATCAGCCACCTGTCTTAAAGGGTCACTTATTTTTTCCTACTTCTGCTGTTAGCACAATTTAACCTGTATTAAACAGCCACCTGTCTTAAACGGTCACCTTTATTTTCTCCCAAATTAGCTGCAAGTCAATTTAACCTATATTAAGCAGCCACCTGTCTTAAAGGGTCACCTTTATTTTTCCCCAAATCAACAGTTAGTACCATTTAACCTGTATTAAGCAGCCACCTGTAATAAGAGACCAATTTTTGTTATTCCCCGTATGGCTGAAGGGATTGGGAAAATTAGTATTATTTTAGTCATAATTGGAAAGTTTTTTCACACCACTGAAATTACGTAACTGTAATATTATATAAAATTAACCAATTTGGGAATTTATAGTCCAGAAATTGGGAATTTTCATTGCCATTTGCCTTTGGGAAGGGGTCAATGTTTGGCACCTTATAAAGCCTGGATAAATCCCTGTAGAGTACCATATTTTATAAAACTGTGCTATTGCATCAGATGCCCTACCTAACATATGATGACTTTGAATGCCGAATGACTGTAAAACAAAAGCTGATAGTAATAACACTTGAGAACCATCATGGAAACAGCTGATATATAAAAGTGCCATCATGTGACAGCTTGAGCTCGTTTCACGATTCACCAAGCAGACTGAACACAACTAGAGCAAATTATATCCATCATGACCATGTGTAGGGATAATTGAGGCAAAACTCAATAGATCGTAAACATTCAATACAAAAATATTTTTTGTAGATACGTAACATTATGAATATGCATAAAAAAGACTAGATACAATGTAACTAAAATAGATATAGTCTAACATGTATATAACAACCACCCATGAGACATACTGAAAGTAACTAAGAACAGGTGGCTTTTATATACATGTTGAAATACATGCTTTTATACTACACAGCAAAAATAGCCTCATGTTTCACATACGTTTGGGTGAATATATGTTTCACATGTTAAATATATGTTTCACATACATTCTGTTAAACATATTATGTTTGCAAGTTTTACATGTTTCTTTGAACATATGTTTAACAGAACACATGTTTAACGTATGTTTAACACATGTTTAACATATCAGTTTTTAATGGTCTTTCTTTTCCTAGTAATCAACAAGATGTTCTTAGCAAAGATAAAACTGTTGTCTCAATTAATTAAAAAAGTGGCCTTTGTAGGATTTTAGGTACATGTGATTTTAAAATTTGTATAATGGATATTTAAAAAAATCTAATTAAATATGCATTCCTTAGCAACCAAGATCATGTCCATAGCAACAGTGAAACTTATAAATATCTACACACACTCTTTCCATGTTATTGTGTATGTCATTAACGCATATTTAACATTTATATGAAAAACATACTTTTATAATAATTATGTTTAATGTACATTTGAAAAGTCTGTTAAACGTATATCCACCTGTTTACATGAAAAAATGATGTTCATGAACATATGTTAAACATGTTTCACATATGTGAAATGTACGGTGCTATGTTTGCTGTGTATGAAGGAACACAGTGGTCTTTACAGATAGCTGCATGTTATATACAGGTGGTTGTTAGACCAGTTTCAGTTTTACATGAGGGTCAAGTACAGTAAAGACTGGGTCAAAAAAATACACGTATATACAGTCAAACCTGTCTTAAGCAGCCACCCAAAGGAGTAAGAAAATGTGGCCTCTTAAAACAGGTGGCTGCTTAATACAGGTTAAATAATACTAAATTAGCTGATTTGGGAGAAAATAAAGGTGACCCTTTAACACAGGTGGCTGTTTAAGACATGTGGCCATATGGGTAGGTTTGACTATTTAAACAAAAAATGTATTTTAATTTTATTGTATTCAACTCTCTATATACAATGTATCAAAGCATATAAATGCATTTAGTACTATTTACTATATAAATGGATTTAACAAATAATGAAAAGTTCTTTAAATTTCTGTTATTTTACCCTCTAATTTAAAATAATTTGTGCCTCACAAACTATGATAAATTATATGCATTTATTTAGAACCAATAGAGTTAGCTTCTGTGGTCCAGTGGTAGAACAGACTCTCAAGCTGAAGGCAATGGCTCAGATTTGACAATGTGTCAAAATAACAATGTTTGACATCCAACAGCCGATGATTAATAAATCAATATGCTGTAGTGGAGTCGTTAAAAAAAGAAAACCCAAAACAAATAAAATAGCACTGATAGTGATGAGAAATAACTCAATAGATAAAACCTGTGGGAAATATTAATCAAAGCATGCAACATTATTTACATAACCCCTGAAATTGCTATCTGCAATCAGTACTTTTTTTAAAAATTGCAGACATTTAAGAAATGTAGGTGTATTTTTTTCTTATTTATTAAAAGTATACTTTATGCTAAAATTGCCTTGGAAAATGCCATGGACACTATTTCTTCAAAGCATTTATTTTGCAGTGGACATTTTCTTAGTTGCAGGGGTTGCTTACTTGTATCATACTTCAGGTGAATATTCTCTAATTTTATTCATAGTTCTACTAAACAGAGTCAATCATAATTAATGCGGTGATGGTGAGAAAGAATGAATCCCATGGTATTCCATCCTCTCAAATCATTCCAGTAGTTAAAATTTCAAATGATAAAAGTTACCTAGTTTTGTTATTTTTCTCCTAAATCAGCTTTTAGTACAATTTAACCTGTATTAAGCAGCCACCTGTCTTAAAGGTGGGTGTGATAAATTTGAGCAATCACTCGCCTGTAATGGATAGAACTGACATTTTAATAAAGTGCTGGAGAAAAAATAAATTATATATTATTGTTTTGGCTAAAATTATCCATTCGGACTAAAAATTAAGTTTTCAACTCTATCTTTAGTAGATAGAATTGAACACTATCTTTAGTTTGAATTATTAAAATAGTTTAATCACTAAAGTGAACAATTTGAATGTATACTTACTGAAGAATATTGGATAGAATACTATTAACATCAAACACAGTTGTCAGCTCCAGTTTCAACATCACCATCCCATCCCTGTAAAAAAAATTAAAAAAAAGAACCAGTGCCATGTATTATAACAATATTTTTGTTTTCTTCTACACTTCATATGCCTGATCTATTTTCATGCATATACATGATTGTATCTAAGCTGAATGAGATCTTAGTAATCCCTAATAATGTCTGAGAAACCACAGCGACCGAGAAATTACTTCCTTAATTAGAGAACAAGTGTGAGGGATGTGACAATTTGATAGACAATTAATGGTGGTTTTACCAATTTGTACTGCTGGTTTGTCTTACTTATTTTTATGATTATATCCAGGACAGAGGTTAGTGTTTGTAGGAGAGACGAAATCCGCTGTCGGCACACTAATGCAGCTATCTTATTGTTAAGCAGTGAGGGTTCTTTTATATGCACTATCCCACAGACAAGATGCATGTAGTACTTACCACAACCTTTTATAAACCAGTTGTGGACCACTGGTCAGTGTAAGTGGTATACACCTACCCACTGAGGCTTGCATAGCACTAACTCTGGATTAGAGCCGATACTGAGATTAAAAATCCCATGCCTAGACTGAGATTTGATCTCAGTACCCAGTAGTGACATTCCTCTTCAAATTAATTTTTTTTTAAAGATAATTCGATGACAGATTTTTTTTAATTACTAAAATAAATTTAAATATGACAAATTACTGAACCTCCTATAATATACCTTTAAAAGACTATTTGTAACTCTTTTGAGACTGGTTAATATAAACTGGACTGTACACACATAATTATCATGTTGCACTATAACTCACTTGTATGTCATCAGATTATGTTCAATTCCTTTCTCTGAGCAGATTTTATCTTCATTCTCTGTACAATCAAACTGAAATCCAAATAACATGCATATATGTATGTATGTTCATCATACAAGACAGACAAACTGCAACGTGCATTGTGTTATATTTAAGTGTCAATGTCAAAATATAAGTGATCATGAATAATTTTTTGCATAATGATATTAATGTACTGACTTAACATTAGAAAAATAATTGAAAAGTAATTACAAATATCACAAAAACATAGTATATAATGTAATCTACTTCAATACCATGGATTACCTCCCCAAGCCAGTCACCCTTTCCTTAAAGGCCCATGGTGTGTGTATGTGTAGGGGAGTGAGGGAGGGGGCATGCCCAAACCAACATTTTAAAGTTGTACAGTAATTTGAATTTGCATACAAGACACCAGGCTACATGTTGTACAGAAATAAAAATATTGTCATTAATTACAAATGACTCCTATTCAGAATATTGAACAAAATTGAAAATTCAACATCTTGTACTTACCAGTCCTGTCTTTGAGCCATAAATATCTAAGTATTCAGCAGATTTATCAAACTCTTTAAAAAAACCTTTTAATGTGGGAAGATCTGAAACAGAAAGCACACAGTTTTATAGGTTGGAAGCTTGTGTATATATATATATGCAGCATTCATCATTCAATATAGGAAGAAAAATAAAAAATAAAAGGAGGAGACATTATCAATGTATACGAGCATTAAATTTATACATATAATGTGTAGCTAAAATATCAATTTTAGTGTTTCCAGTAATCCATCAAACATGGTTCTCGGGAGACTGGTCAGTATTTAAAAAAGGGACTTTATAAGACCACTTAAACTTTTCTTGCTTAAATTATTGGCAACATAGTTGCTTTTACATATAATTTGAGGGTGTTAAATCCAAAAATAAAATATATTGCCAATCAAGATTTTGATTATATCTCCTTGTAAATTCTAGATGGCCATCATATATGGGTCAACACAAGTATCGTATATAAATCAGCATTTTAATACAAAAATATTACTAAAAACGTATTATTTAAAAAATAAACTGAGTCTCAATCAAATAACTTATTACTATGGGTATAATACTCTATGTGGCTCAGTAAACAGAACTTTTTATGTTCAATTAATAATTAAATGTTATTTAATAGTAATAATACAAACATGTGTTTATCTAATTTTTGTTTGGTTGAAATACATGTATTCACCTATTTTTAATGAACTAATTTGTTATGTATCAATAAAGATATGTGTATGATTTGAACATGGAAGCTATATTTTTAAAAGGGAAAAACAAATTTTAAATTGATATTGAATAATAGAACTAATGCTATAAATGTATATTGACCGTTATCTATAAAGTCACACCACACGTAGTGCAATCTGACTAGAAATCCTAATGGTCATAGAAAAGCTATTTTTCAAGGCTAAATAATGATCCAATGGCAAAATATTTTTTTGGATTTAGCACCCTCAGATTATATTAGACCAACTACTGTAAACTGTATTAATATTGCAACGTGTTATTTTTGCGAATATGCACCTTAGTGTATATTCGCGACGTTTAAATTTCAGGTCAGTGAAAAATTGCTTCTTTATGATTCTATAACTGCATACCAACTTTGAATAACAAATAAGGAACATAACACTATTACACAAACTCTGTGCTGTCAGTATAAACATTCAGAATGAGGCTTATTTTGAATTAAATTGTTGAGTAAACAAATGGCCATGGTCAGTGGGGTTAAATTTCAGTTCTGAGACATTCAACTATATGAATTTATAAAGCTCAGATTTCAATGTCTCTAGTAATAAGTTTGAAAAATAGAAAATTGATGAGTATCATGTCCAGAAAATCCATTTAGGGGGGCTACTAAAGAATTTTTTTAAAATAATAAGTATAATAATTTTTTTTTAAAGTTATTAAAATCGAAACTTTGGTGGGGTGGGTGGGCCCCAAGGACCCCCGTCAAGATCTGCCACTGTTGATATAAAAGTATTTTCAATATTATTTCCCCCATAACTTTCATTTAACATTTATTATGAAAGTGTTCCTAGGATTTCCAGAGAGAGACAGCATTTAAATAAAAATCAATTTATTATTAAAATGGAATCTTTTCAACAATATTTTCCCAATGATTATCTTAAAATATTGTTAGATAATTGTAGCATGAATTTATAGAGTAGAATGACATATACATTTATCAATTTTAACCAGTTTTAAAATGATTATTTTTATATTTCTTTGTAAATGTGACTTGAACATTTATGAAGGTCACCAAATGACAGTCACGTTTAGAAAAACCTGCTCTTCATTATCCGGGATTGAATTGCACTTTAATACAGATTTACGAATATCATTATCATTAAAGTTGACAAGTCAAGCACGGATGCAGGATTTCTGAAGGAGGGGGTGGGTAAAAATGTGATGGGTAATTGTTAATTTTTATGTCCTTCCATTCGTAAAATGTAAAAAAATTTATTTTTAAAATAATAATACTAGAAAAGGATGTGGTCTGGATCCATGGATCTGCTACTGCAATTATTAACCTTTATATACATGTACATCAAAATTTGTTCTAGAATGGAAATGAATGTTAGATGAAATACTCATCTATTTCATGCACTGTTTAATTAGTGACTACATACACGTGACATTGTATAGATCAAGGTGTCAAACATATGGCACAGAATTTTAACATGTGGTTATCAAGTCTAGAGATCTACAGCTTCTGCATCACAAAGGTGATACATACGGTTCATGTACATCCACAAAGTACTTAACACTTAGGGCTATGAGCAGATGGAAAGGTCTATACGAGGCCCGGATTTAGACCTTGGTGGGCCCATAGCACTTTAGGTTTGGGGGCCCTCAACATAGAAATTAAATTACATGACAAATAAAAAAATGAACTAAAATGAATGAATAGAACTAATTTCATAATTATTAAAAAAAATATTTAGTAAAGGAAGTCCTTCGTCTGGGGAGGCCCACTAGAAGGTGGGGCCTGAGTCAATTGCCCCCTTTTCCCCCTTATAAATCCAGTCCTGATCTAACTAGATTCTGTGATTTTCATTTACAGGTCTAGAATACTATCTGAATAAAGATTCCTGAAATCCTGTTGAAAAATGTGCACTGAAAGTGAACATGGACACAATTTCCACATTTTAAATTAAAACAACCATTATAAAAATTATAGTTTGGTACTGCCAATAATATTGATGTTGGGTAATAAGCAGAATATCAAACTCAATTCCATATCATTTAATAATATTATTATTGTTACTGTTGTTATTAATGTATTGGTATCGCTATTGTTATTATTATTATTACTATTGTTATATTATTCATATGATCATTATAAACTTGATTAGAAAGCAGTAATTCAAGTTTTGGTTGGACTGAATAAGCATTTCAATGAAAGAGCAACATGTAGGTTACTATACCATAATAATATTAAAACCCCATATAATATATATACTCCAGTTTATCAGAAAATCACATAGAGCTACTACTACATGACTGTTTAAATCCTTGATGGAGATAGATCATACATGTACATCAGAGCTGGCAGAGCCAGTGGTGGGTTGGGGGGCCAAGAGTTCATTTGTCTTTCCCAGTAATCCGAAGCATCCCTTTTTTTGTAACAATAGGCATCCTAAAGTATATAAACACGTCACTGATTTATTTGTTCCATGTGTGATGTAACTTATGTTATTTATATAATATGCCCTGTAGCTTTTAAGGATTTACATGTGGTACATTTACTGAGTACATTGTAGGCACCTGTCAAATGACTGATTACACTCCAATTCAGTCTTGCACCCCCACCCCCGAATACTTAAACGGATGCGCAGACACTGACGTACATTGCCACACATCTCAGGGAATGATACTCTAATAATGTGTTTGTTTCCACAGCAGCATTAACTTTTTTCATTTTCATAAAAAAAAAAAATTATTTTAGTTTTTTTCAATGAAATAGTCATTTTACAAGACTTGACATTATAAATGAGTGCAGGTGCACTCTGAATAGGATCCTCAAAACATAATCAATCAATGTCAACATGATATAAAATATCATCCTTAGATTTCAAATTTAAATGGATTCACCATTACTGAAGCATAAAAAGATAAGCTACTTTTATTAATGGCATAATACTTTAAAATCTTTTTCCTCGTACATGTACATTCTTAGATGAGTATGACAAGAATTGGTATAATATGTTTGCATTTTTACTTGCTCATTATAATACAGGACACAATATTTCTCGCGAATCGCCGTTCTGTTCGTGTGTCAGTTAAGCAAAATTAAATTTACACGAACCGCAAATCGGTTACATCGTGACATGTAGACATTCAAAAATTAAAACTTGCAAACTTCACGATTACAGGAAGTTTATTCACACAGGCATACAAGTATTCCGACAAATGTTTTAGACTGATTTTTAGATACTTGATGCGCAGCGAACCAGTAGAAAATGTTATATTGCAACAGCTGTAACTTATGACCAGTCTAAACTAAAAATGCTTTATAGAGTCAAGCCAAAAGTTTTAATGAAATGTGCACAGACGCTGGGGACAGCTAAATTATCTGCTGCTATTTCATCTTTTGGAATATAATTATGCTGACATAATATAGGATTACCTATAATTTTACAAATGCTGAAAACGGTTTTAACGTAAACAGGTCTTACAAAAGTTTTAAAGTACCCACATCACAGAATGAGCTTTAAAAAACAAACATTTGGAACATTACTGTAGATAAAGTGAAAGTAGCTTGGACAGCGCGAAACGAAAAAAGGAATCTGGAAGTGTTCATTAAAAAGAAAACAAAAAAACAAAGCTAACTTAAACAAATATTAAAAAAAACTGTTTTATTAATTGTTTTCTTTTGTATTTTGTTTCAACTTTGTTTGAGCTAAAAAATTATGTATTTAAAACATAATTTCAATATAACTGACGAAACCGATCAGGTAACCCACAGGTTACGCAAATATAATTAACGTAACCGAACTATTGGTTACCTAGGTAAAAACCACGTGAACCAACTTCTGGTTACCTCAGATTTCGAAATAGAGTCCCCTGTATGCACCATCCCACATACAGCTTTGCACAAAGCACGGTCTTTGATAAATTAGATGTGGATAGCAACATAAGTGTAAGTGGTATACACCTACCCACTGAGTCAAAACTAGGTTTGAACAGGTACTGAGATTAAAAATCCCATGTCTCGACTGGGATTTGAACCCTGTGCCTACCAGCCGAGACTACGAGAGCGTAACCAATGAACCACCGGGACAGATAGGTCTTAAAATTGTTGCCTTGTGCATGGCCGTAGAAACCTGTCGTAGAAAGCTCGTTCCCCCGCTCCCCTACATGTGAGCCTTTTTTGGGCACATTAATGTTTGCCATTGTAACCAAAATCTGATATAGTTTGTACCTCCCCAACAACTCCACCCCCACTCTCACTCCTAAAGTCGTTCCTACTGGCCTGTTGTACTATTTTGATACACTTTGTTATATTTCTGAACTGGAACATGCTACGTTAATGCAAATCTCGAGATATACCATTTGAAATATGATGGTCATTTGAGACATATATTTGTTTTTTGTCCACGAATGCATACATTAGTTCTGACCGGAAACGGCCAGCTATAACGAAGTACGGTGTACCTTTGACCCACAAGTGACAGAAGGTGTCATTTTATAACAGAAAGCATCAAAAATAAACATTCTAATACAAGTTTATTTCTCCAATACATCCTAACAGAGATGTTACTTTAATGAATAAACAGAAAAATTAAAACGAAGTGGACACACATTCAACATCAATTTATCGATTAGTTTGGCCTGGAATTCCATCTCAGTGAAACAGCCAATCAACGCTCTATACGTCACGCAAAGAGGACACCGGTCATTTACATATTTAATTCTACACTGTTTACCAGACGACAAGCCACAGATTGTAATGTATGTCTGTGAACCTGACCCGACATGATCAAGGTTAGAGAATTTTACTCAAAACTTCCGCTCTCTGTTGTGAAGAAAGGACAGTGTGGACATTGTCCAGGCAGTCTCTGCTTCAATAAAGCCCTTTTTGTTTTAACGTGTCTATGACGTAAGCGAAGGGAGTTAGGATGGGACCGGTCAGAGTTAGTAGGATTAGGATGGATTAGGATGGATTAGGATTAATGGTCGTGAAAACTGTAAGGTGTTACCCCGTCGTTCTTCGACGTCTGTTACGCGTATGAATACACACAGAGGTGGCATCTCATTAACATTTGTAATGCTTCAAAAGAAATTTAAAAACAACAACAAGAACATGGTTTTCATGTCCAATCTTGGGTAGATATCTCTAGGGAACAGAGTTGATGGCCACGTCGGAGGTGATTTGTGTTTTTTGTCTACTAGAGCACACTTATTTACTAATCATTGGCCACTGGATGTCAAGCATTGGGTAATTTTAATATTTAGTCCAGTGTTTTCAAAACAAGGCGGCGGGTGGTGCATTTACTGGTCTATTTGCAAACTTGTGCCATCTACTTTCCTCTTTAAAGTTAAAATTATAGTGCTCCTCCTCCTACTCTCTTCCTTCCAACTCCTACTCTCAAATAAAATGAAAAGCCTGATTAGTCTTGGCCATTATAGGAAAACTCGCTATATTTTTTCATTAGCACCAAGGAATCTTTTACATGTATTTTCCCAGAAACAGACTGAATGTTTGAATCATTTTTTTTTTAAATATTAATCACTGAATGTCCTTCCATGACATAACAGCAGTTTTGAACATCAATCAACGTACGAATATTATCGATAACTACAGGAAACTATCGTATACTGAAATAATTATTTTAATACATTTTTGTTTACCTTTCAAAACAATTAAATATTATTCATCCAAATTATTATATGAATTTATTTATATTATTCAATATAATAATTATATGTGAAATTAGTTCATTTCCTTCAAGGTATCTTGCCTATGTCGGCGTTAGAAAACGTTGAAAAAGGGATGGGTAGGTATCAAAACATTTAAAAACAGCTTGACGTATTTTATGTATAACCTCACACAGATGACATCACTTTCTGTCTACATAAACAACTGTACACACTTTGTTTCCTTCCCTTGTAAAGAGAAGCATTTAAATAACGTGACAACTAATTACAAGTCTTTGAAGTGATTTGCATAGTCGTGTCTTTCCGTGCGTTTCCGTGTACGCAGTAACATTCGGTTCAACGGCAACATTCATTAGCATCTGAGGTAGGATAGTTCACAGGAAAACTGTTGTGTTTCTCCCACGAACTTAGACAAACAATCTGCAGTGCTTATGTCAACACAATTACCCTGCAAATTAAATCAATAACAGAAACTTTAAAGGCATATTCCCACGGAATGTAAGGGGATTTACATTTTAAATATTGGTTACGAATGAAACTTAGGTGCATTTCTGATACTAGATCTCGCGTTCATATAACGCAAGACGTTTTACCTGAACCATGGTATTGGGAATTCTATGTCGAGTTTATGGTTTATGATTTATGGTTCGTTACCATAGTTATTATTTTTAAAAATATTGATTATTAGCGAGATGCGGTGGTTATGTAAGTAAAATAAAGTATTTCTACGGACAAATCAAATGTTTATATTTAAAATTAATTCGTTTGGAAATTAATTAGGTCAAGGGTCCGTGAGAGTATATGTTTAAAGGTGCATTATCATAGTTACAAATGTCGTAATTTACTATTTTTACATATATTAGTGATAACTGAAAATTAGTCCATCACTATCAACATAATTGTCTAACTCACAATATCAAAAGACTAATATTGCGCAGTCAAGATCTAATGGTGTGCAACCATATTATGAAGGTTCAACCATTAAGGCAATAGTATCGTTATTTAATTGATAATAATTTGTTGTTTCAATTTGTAAACTTTGTTTTATTTAACAACGCCTCTAGAGCACATTGATTTTTAATCTTATCAGCGGCTATTGGACGTCAATCATATGGTCATTCTGACATATGTATTTAGAGGAAACCCGCTGCCGCCCCATTGGCTACTCTTTCCGATAAGCAGCAAGGGGTCTTTTATATGCACCATAGACAGGACAGCACATACCACAGCCTTTGATAAACCAGTTGTGGGCCACTGGCTGGAATGGAAAATAGCCCAAACTACATGTATAAAACCTATGACTGTGACAATAAATTATAAAAATAAAAGTTAAACATAATTAAAAACATAAATCTAATATGTCTATATATTCTCTTTTTGCATCAGATATTGGTGCAGGTCTGCCTGCCTGAGATATGTTTAGTAATTTGTATGATAGTATCAAAATATGACTTCATCACGTGTTAGTAATTAATCAAACTGTATTGCAATATATATTGCAATATGGGTTTGTTGTATCGCAATATTTTAAAAATAATACTGAATTATGCTCACGGACTAATAAATCGAAAAAAATAACGTTCTTTTCCGTCTGAAGGAGTTGTGACGTATATAGTTCGAGTCATGTAATCTGTATTCCACCATCAGCCGTTCTTTTGAAACGTCTGAATATTTTTGTAGTTGCAAAACATTTCTTGAAATCTTGAAATTTGAAGAATTTTAATTTTTAAATGTGAAAAAAATCTATCGACTCGGCATGGAATTCCCTATACCATGATTCAATTAAAATGTCTTGCATGATATGAAAGCGAGATCTAGTATCACAAATGCATGTAAGTTTGATTCGTAATCAATATTTAGAGCACATTACACCTTAAATTCCCTGGAAATATGCCCTTAACTCTACTAAAACGCATTGATTTATTAATCATCACCTTTTGATGTGTCAGTGATTATTATTTTATTTTATTTTTTATTTTATTTATTTAACTGCACCATTAGATCACATTGATTTATTAAGTCATTAATCATCGGCTGTTGGGTGCAAGAGCGAAAATCTGTTCCTGAAAGTGGGGAGGGGGTACGGAACACCCCACTGTCTTCCCGCCCCCCCCCCGATTTGACGCCATTATAGACCCCTTGTGTACTTCAGTATGACTATATTTGCACTAAGACAACATGGGTAAGTGTTACATTGATATAATAAAGAGAAATATTAGTTAAGATTATTATTTAGGCATTTTAATTTCAGTTTCTCGAAGCAAAAAGTGGGAGGAGGGATAATTCACTAGGCGTCCCCCCCCGTCCAAAAAGTGGGGTGACATCCGTTCCCCCGGGATTTACGCCCATGCTTTGGAATCTTAACAAGAAACTGAGATCTCGTCGGGGATCATAAGTTCACAACATTCGGCAACATCATATGGGATATTACTTAAAAGGATCCTCATCAATTTCCATAAATGGAACAATTGATGGAAGCCTGTCTTTATAATTTTCCAACAAAGTCTTGGCAAGTCCAAACGCTTTTGAGCTATCATTAGTAATTAACACATTCTCAAGACTTCTTGTCCAGGTGTAATGATACGAAGAAAGCTTCTTGTACTTATTATCAATCAGCACGTGAGGTATATTCAACAATGTGCATAAAATATGGCCATGAAGACGATCAGTGATGACAACCCTTCCTCGTTGCAGAAACACTAAACCATTATTCGCTATTAGAAAAGCATTTTCCATGGATGTCGAACCAGTAGGGGTTTTCCAATTCCACCAGTCGGAAATATTTACTGTCACCTTATGTTGGTTCCTATCATAGTTTACTTTGTACCCAGGAGACTCGCTGTCATTTCGTTTGAGCCACATTATGTCATAAATAGGAGACATGAACCTGCGAACTGGGCCTATTTGAAAAGCCATATCAGGTGCCATTACAAATTTTGTTCTGTTATTCCAGTATTTCAGAGCAATCTTTAAGGACTGTTTGTCCCTAAGAACAATCGTGAGATTAGGGTTGCAACAATAAAGCTTCTGACAAAGATCAAAATGTTTCCCTCCATAAATATTACCAGGAATGAATATGCTTTGAGGGAATATGACTATCTTGAAGCCTGTGAATCTGGGGAATATATTTTGTCTAAGGATATCATTCGAACTATAACCTACTAGATTACCTCCACCATGTATCAAGATAACAAGTTCGTCCTTGGAATAATCTTTGCTCTTGTTAGCAGCGTAATTTAGAATATTTCTATTTGTGCACTTATAAAAATTACAGTAGTATATCAGTTTTATTCCTAGACGTCGTAGCAAATGCACTTCACCAGCTGTAATAGCAGGATCACCTTTGTTTTCAAAAGCAGCAATATCCAACAGCATAGCATACTTAAATCTGCCAATCATATCTTGAAATAAATTAAAATGTATCCTCTGAGACTCGCTTATGATTTCACTGCTGCTTGGCAATAACGGAGCTAGCACGTTTGTTTTATATCCATGATCTAAAAGACGCCACTGTAAAAAGTCCTCTATTTTTCTTTTATGTTCAGTTAAATAACTTGCATTCAGATCTGGAAATGTGACAAAATCGTTATTTAATTTTGCTAATCGTGTTCTTGAAGTTTGTTTGTGTAATTCTTCCAACATGTCTCTAGTGCCAACAAAATTACCAGACACTACAAATATCAATATAGCGAACATTAGCAATACTGTCATCTGGCATGGGTAGTAATTTGATGTGGATATATCTGTAAGATAAAAATATAGAAATAAATGTCACATGCACAGGCACAACGTACCGATATCAGGCGTCTAAGTTAACATTGTAAACTTGAATCACTGTGCTACAAGGGCGGATGCAGGATTTCTAAGGGATGGGGGGTCCAAATATGATGAGTGAATAGGACTGGAGAGAAAATGGGTAATTGTTAAAAACAAACCATATATATTATATTAAGGCCGCCGGAACGATTGTGATATTGGGGCGGCGAACTAATGATGGTGAGGGCTAGTGGTATTACAGAACAGTTTTTACCTATGGAAACTTGGGTGTTGACTTTTCAAGATGGTTTCTCTACGGTATGGAGGTATTAAGTACTCTACCACTAAGATTGGTGACGTGATTGTCTGGTAGCTAAGGCGTGAATGCCACATCAACAGACAGTACCGGTATTTCTGTTTTGTTGTTAACAATATAACATGCTGTATGTTGCTGCACTGTATGCAATTAAAAGTCTTGTTCCCTGTTTTAATGGTGAGGTGAGATATTTTTTTTTATGCGGGT
>JAULBS010068337.1:0-22452 GCA_032355785.1 Symmetromphalus regularis | reverse complement strand
CTATCAAAGTGCACATATGTGTAAAACAACAGACTATGTCACTTGCAACTATCAAAGTGCACATATGTGTAAAACAAAAGACTATGTCGCTTGCAACTATCAAAGTGCACATATCTGAAGAAAAAAAACTATGTCACTTTCAACTATCAAAGTGCACATATGTGTAAAACAACAGACTATGTCGCTTGCAACTATCAAAGTGCACATATTTAAAAAAAAATATGTCACTTGCAACTATCAAAGTGCATATATGTGTAAACAACTGAAAATGGGTCGATACCTGCAAACAGATTGGTATAATAGACCCAACAACATAAAAAAATTAAAGGTGCAATATTACAGTTACAAGTATAATTTTTTGTTATTTTTACATGTATTAATAATATTATTAATAAACAACTGCGAAATAGTCGATCCCTTCAAAAATAGACGCTTAATTAACTCTATAATATAAAAATCACAAGCGGATCCGGGGGAGGGGGGTCTCGAATTTATTTATTTATTTACCATTTTACGAGTGGAAGGACGGGGAAATTAAAACTAATTTCACCTATTTCTATTCACTCATCATTTCTGGTTCCACTCCCTTTCAGAAATCGACATATGGATCCCCCTTTCAGAAATCCTGCAACCGCGCCTGAAAATGTATTATTGTGCACACTCAAAATATACTGGTATGTAACCATACTTTCAATTTGAAAATTCTTCCTTCTGATAACTGCCAAACCCATTTTATTTTATTGATATTAATTTGTAGTTTGTATGTAACTGCATGGAGGGCGCAGCCTTTTAAATATTGGGGGTGGGGGGAGGGGGCCAGACGGAATAGGGGCGCTATTTAGAGCGTACCTATAACGTTATAAATGAAAATATTATCCAGGACAGAGCTTAGAGTTAGTAAGAGACACGAAACTCTCTGCAGCCACAATAATGCGTATACTGTTATCGACAACCCGCATGCGCGGGTCGATGGGGTGGGGGGGGAGCGCCCGGTGCACGCTCCCCCACCCCATTTTCGGGCAATGAACATTTTTCTTTTAAAACCCTAAGTGACATTATTTCACATGCCCTATTCACAATTCACTGGAACCACCCCTGACCCGCTGCATTCTTTCCACTGACAGCGAGATATCTTATATACTTTCACACAACAGTGACGATACCTCATACCACGGCCTTTGCTAAACTTGGTGTGGATCACTGGTCGGTGTACGTGGTATACATCTACCCATTGAACCTTGCGGAGCACTAACTCTCAAAATGAAAAGTCAATGCTTCGCAGGGGCGTGGAACGAAATTGATATTGCAGGCGCGGATGCAGGATTTCTGAAAAAGGGGGGGGGGTCCAAATATGGATTTCTGAAAAAGGGGGTCCAAAAGAAAAGAGTGTATAGAAATGGTGGAGAAGTGGATAGATGAATACAAATATAAAGTTTGTTTTATTTAACGACGCCTCATTTATTTTTATCTTATTTTCGGCTATTGGACGTCATACATATGGTCATTTTGAGGAAACCCGCTGCCGCCACATAGACTACTCCTTCCGATAAACAACAAGGGATAATTTATATGCACCGTCCCAAAGACAGGACAGCACATACCACGGATTTGATAAACCAGTTGTGCACCACTGGTTAGAACAGAAAATAGCACAAATTGCAAATGGGTCCACTGAGAAGGATCGATCCGACAACCGACCTGTTCACAGGCAGACACGCTACTGTTTGAACTAGATCCCGCTCCCCCAGGTAGGAGAGTAAATACCACGGCTTTTGATAAACCAGTTGTGGATACCTGGTCGGTGTAAGTGATTTATACCTACTCAGTGAACCTTGCGGAGCATTCTCTTTGTTAGAGTTGACATCGACTGAAATTTCATCTCTATATGGGAGCGGGATGTAGCTCAAACGCTAGCGTGTCCGCCTGTGAACCGGTTGGTCGTCTGATCGATCCTTCTGAGTGGACCCATTTTCATTCTGGGCTATTTTCTTTCCAACCAGTGGTTCAAAACTGGGTCATCAAAGGACGTGGTATGTGCTATCTTGTCTGTGGGAAAGCGCTTATAAAAGATCTCTTGCTGTTAATCGGAAAAAGTAGCCTATGTGGCGGAAGAGGATTTCCTCTAAAAATATGTCAGAATGACCATATGATTGACGTCCAATAGCCGATGATGAGATACAAATCGATGTGCTCTAGAGACGTCGTTAAATAAAACAAACTTTACTTTATGTCTCCAATTCCAGCCATACAGGTTTAAATGAATCGAAAGAATTGATTGTTTAAAGGTATTGTCCCACGGAATTTAAGGGTCTTTGTGCTCTAAATATTAATTACGAATGAAACTTACTTGCATTTGCGATACTAGATCTCGCTTTTATAGCACGCATGACGTCTTACCTGAACCATGGTATAGGGAATTCCATTTAGAGTTTATGGTTTATGATTTATTTGTCCATGGGCACAAATCATTATTATTTTTAAAATATTGATAATAAACGTGATGCGGTTGTTATGTAAGTAGCTGAATGAAGTATTTCTATGGACAAATCAAATGTTTATACTTAAAATTAATTCTTTGTTTGGAAATTAATTAGGTCGGGTGTCCGTGGGAGTAGGCGTTTAAAGAAGTTATTTTCTCATATGATAGATATGGAAAATACGTGCACAGAATTCTAGTACAAATAATGTAATGCGATTCTCATGTGGAAGATAGCTTTATAGTGGTAGTTAATTTTAGACATAGGGCAGCACATGTACATACAGTTGTCAAAAGTGTGTCTATTGTTAAAAATAGTGAAGATTTCTTTGTGAAAAATCCAAGGAAGTATAAAGTGAGATCACGTTAAAATGGTTATTTACAGTTTAAATATTAATACCCAGGAAGAAAGCAAAATTGCATATAAAATAGCTATAAATTATAATCAAAGTTACTGAAACGAAATATATACTTTTTTTTCAAAATTAAACTATAACAACTTTAAATAATATATCTTTAAATAATAATATACCACAACCATTATACATGACGTGATCTAAGTAAGTAAAATCACTTCACGGTATGTTTTCTGTTTGAATTGTATTGCAATCGGTGACAAATTTCCAGATAGATTATTGATATAAAACAATGAACAAAAATATTTCTTCACAAAGTTTTATTCAATGTATTAGATCTATAACATGGATGCACAAACGAATACATTGTTATTTTCAGACAGTTGGAAACAAAATACTTTACGAGAATACCGTAAAGTCTCATCAGGTGGTTGTCGAAGGCGTGATATCGCGCGTGCGAGACATATCTGTGCCGTTCCAATGTGTAGTCCCCGTAGTCAACAACGTCGAGGTACCGCTTGATATCGACTATTCTACTTTACATTTCGCAGTCGAGTCCGGCGGATCTTATGACGTGAGGTGCGAATATTTAATAACATCCTTGTCTAGAATGTCAGATATTTGTGATGTAAGTTAGCCATCACGTCAGTGGATAACAAAATAAAAAACTGTTATTTGAAGTCAAAATGATCATTTCTCAATTATTCAGTTTTAACGTGTCTTTCATTTGCACTTTCCCAAAACATACCACTGGCGTAAGAAGCGGGGGGGGGGGGGGTAGTGTGGTGGTTTTGGGGGCATTTGCCCCTACCCCCATATTTTAGATATTTCATATATATTTATTCATTTTCCAATGAAAATATGTATGTCTGTGCCCACCCCACCCCCACTTTTCAGCACCTTCCTACACTACTACATACCATAGTTTTTTGGTGTAGGATCATTGGATCACTGAACAGAACGGAAAATGGCCCAGTGAGTAAACAAAGAGGGATCAACCCAAACCGAACGATCTATAATACACTAAGCTATGTTCTGTTACCTTCTAATAAGACTAAAGACTCAAAATGGCTGACTGATGTGCTTGCAGTTTGGAGTTATCTCACGATGAACATTTCAATAAAACACCGGAAGAGCCTTTTTACATCACCCCCGGAGAGACGATGTATGTACAGTTGCATATAAAAACCACAGACACGACCCGTTCACCTTTTGCCTTGACGTGCTATGCCATGCCAGTGCAAGAACAATCCAGCCAAATGTATTTCATTATAGAAGATGGGTATGTGTCTTCAATACATTATCTGCCATTACTATAAACAGTGTGTGCTACGTATTCATATATTAAAATAATATATTGTGTCTCACACAGATTGTAGATCATTCACCGATTTAAAACAAAATATTTATTGCGCCTGAATGATGTCTAGGCTTTTGTTTCAAGCAAAATGTTTTAAACGCATACTCCCATGGATTAATTTTAAATATAAACATTTGATCTGCCCATAAAAATACTTCATCCGCATCTCGCTTATTATCAAAATTTTAAAAATAATAATCAGTTATGCTCACGGACAAATAAATGATATACCCTAAACTCGACATGGAATTCCGTATACCATGGTTCAGGTAAAACGTCTTGCGTGATACAAAAGCGAAATCTATTATCTCAAATGCATGTAAGTTTCATTCGTAATTAATATTTAGAGCACGACCCTTAAATTCTGTGGGATGGTAGTGCAGGTTTCCTACCCCTACCGACTTTCATAGTACGCTTTCGAGAAATTCGATCAGCTATAGTCGACTTAGTGATATTAAATAATTGTGATGCCTTTCTTGTGCTCATTTCTTTAGAGGTTACGCTTTGTACAGCTTTTTCCAAATGTTGATGTCTTTCCTGGAGACATTCTGAAATATAACTAGGTTATCATGTTTTAATATGATTTCAACGAACACTTCCTAACCACACTTCCTAACCTTGGTTCCCTTTCTGTGAATATCATTCACCCCACCCCCTCTCTCTCTCCGTGTGTGTGTAGGGGCGTTGGGGGAGGGGACTGCTCCCGTTTTTGAACATCAGAATTTGCAGGTGAACACTTCAACAAGGAATAAGGAACATATTTATGAGAATTATTGAGGGTGCCTCAGCCTCACCAGCCCATCCCGCCCCCATCCTCACCCATTCCCCGGTTCCAAAGCCCCTGATATATATAATTATATATAATAATAATAATAATAAATTAATTAAATAAATAAACCAATAAAAAAAGTCAGTATATCTTGTTTTTTCAGTTGTATTGTGGACGATTCTGTGAAATATCTTCCCTCCCCGACTTTTAATATTCAGAGATTTTCCATGGAAACCTTCAAGTACATAGATAACTCACCGGCTGTCTACCTCCATTGTTACGTCATCATCTGTGACGGGACCGACAACTCTTCTCGTTGTGCTTCCGGTTGCATCATAACAAATCCAGGGAGACGCGCCGCGTCCATATCTGGAAATACTCGAAACATTCGAGTAGAAGCAAAATACATTCAATTAAACGGTGAATTAAATTTACATAAGAATGTCGGTTTTGTATGAGATACGATAGACTCGGGGTGAGTGGGGTTGAATGATGTGAGTCATGACCAGTTTGTTTTTTACAAATTTAAATGAGTTTTTAGTGTGAAACTAGCAAAAACAGTGCCGAATTAAGCCTCGGCTGGCGCTAAGGTACATTTTGACATTTTAGAGAATGGCCTGAACAATTTAAATTAGATCTCGGGATCATGGAAATGAATCCCAGACAAAAGATGAACTGATTCATGAACAAAATATTTAATAAAAAAAAAAAAAGTTTTTATATTGTTATGGCCCGAATTTTTGGCTGGCCCTAAGGCACATACCTTGTCTGCCTAATGGTTAATCCGGCACTGCGTAAGATTATTACCTCCTTCCCCAATGTGAAATCCTGAGCATTGCTGAACACTGGGCCTGGCTGTCTATTAAACCGTGTCCGTAGATGACTGACATTAATTTGTGAAGTCCGACGTCTTTTAAGCGTTATTAAACGGTTGTTTTTCTAGATAGTCATGGTTTGTATAAAACTGGGGTTTTATTGTATTTGCTAGTAGGCTTGCAGTCCTTATCAGTCAGGGGCGTTGGAACTAAATGCATATTGGGGGTGGGGGTGGGGCTGCTCACGTTTCATAACATCAGAATTTCCTGGTGAATAATTTAACAAAGAATAAGAACATATTTATGGGAATTATTGCCCCCCCTCCCCCCTCCCCTCCAACGCCCCAGTCAGTAGTGTGTTTTTCCTTTCATATAATATACTCTTCAGAATGGTTGGGGAACCTGAAATATGAATGTTAATATCAACTGTTAGTTTGAACATACGTTTTGACGACAGACATCCTAGTAAAGAAAGTTCAGGTCTGTTTGTCGTCTCTGACATGATAGGGAGACGTGTGCATCAACGCCAAAAACCGTCGACTACGTTAGCGGAACTTTGTCAGGCGCAACATGAGGAGTGGAACAGACACCCTCAAATGGCCAGTGGAAGACTCGTACACAGAAAGCTTCATCGACTGAATCATGACGGTATCACCCATTAATGACATATACAAAATATATATATATACATATATATATACATTTTTAAAAACCCGTCAACTTTCAAATTTCACTTCTGACCCCAATCGTCCTTCAAGATCTTTGGCGATCATAAAACCTACTGTAATACTGAACTACCGGTTGTAATTGTAAATTCTTTTTTGAAGAGTAACTATTTTTGCCACAACTAGGTGCACGTGAAAAGGGTTATACGTTTGTACTTAATATACAATGTAATGTGATATTGTTCTGGAAATTTAAGATGATACACTAACAATATTCATACAATTATAACCTCACCTTAAATTTATAATTATTTTTCCACATTTGTGTTTATAAACAAAAATTCTGTAAATTATGGGAACATATTAATGCAACGTTCTTCACTCATAAAAAAAAAGCAAGTTGATTTAAAACTTCATAAACGTTTCAAATCAAGGTTATGTCCAGGACAGGTTCGCCTTCGACAGCGCTACCTGGCGATTTACTAGATCTAAAGGTTCTATTTAGGTTTTGACACGAAGCGCAGAACGACCGCTAGCCATTTATAGTCTGTTTGCGCTACTAGGAACATGGTTTTTGACGAATAAAAAACTAAATATATAACTTACCTCATTAATGTTGATATTTTTCTAAATAAAAAAAATGTCCTATTTTTTGTCTAGGTGGGTTTGTCCATTGGTTCTATTACATGTATGTTTAAACAGCAGTCAAAAGTAATTTTTTTACATTTCGAGCTGGCATTCCTTAGACCACCATGTTTTATTTGCTGCAGAATTCATATAAAAATTCATATACGTAATTATTTGTATAATGTATTTTTAAGGTACATATAAATACATGTATGTTTATTATAAATAATATCAATGCAAATTTTTTTTTATTAAAGCAAAAACGATAAAAGAGATACGAATATTACCAGGAATGTTAAAATGGACAGTTACTTTTCTTTGTAATGCTGTCGTCTGCCAAGTGTTATTAAAGATGTGTAATTTTTCTGATTTTAACATACGATGTAATGAGGAATATTTTTATTTATTATTTAACAAAGTAATGAAAAAAATTGGAACATACATGTACCATAGGACTATTTTGCTATTTCCAAAACTCTAGTCCTTTTTCGCCTAAAGTAATCGACAAAAATCCATGTTCCAAGTAGCGTAAACAGACTATAGAATTAGATGAAGGCATGGGAATTATATGCCCATCAGTGTATATATACAGGGATTTATCAAGGCTTTATATGGTACCGAACATAGGCCCCTTCCCAAAGGCAAATGGCACAGAAAATTCCCAATTTCTGGACTATAAATTCCCAAATTGGTTAATAAATATATTACAGTTACACATGTACATAAATTCTGTGGTGTGAAACAAAACTTCCCAATTATGACTAAAATTGCACTAATTTTCCTAATTCCTTCAGCCATAGGATGCTGGTGAAGAATCCTGGATAAATCCCTTATATACATGCAAGTAAAGTTCACGGTATCGCTCCAGATTTATCCCATATGCCCCATGGCATTGAGTGAAAAAAAAGTTGCTTCATTGTAGGTACAAATGGAAATGGTTTTTCTCAATTTCTGTGCATTGAGGCAACAAATTACCTTCTAAAATATCCAAATTCTTTTTCGAGTAGGAGACATCACTTTCCTGGACCCACCATCGGGGTATTGCCCCTGTACTCTATCAGTCTCTTACCCACTACCGGGGTATTGCCCCTGTACCCTATCAGTCTCTTGGATTTGGATTCTCCAGCCATTTTTTCCAATTCCCCTGCATGAGATGTCAAACATGGTAATGGTGAGTACCCATCACAGGGAACACTTAATATTAGTACTAGTGTTAGACCCAGAAGGCCCCGGAGGGGAGTTTTGTCACCTGGCAAAATTCCAATTTTTTAGTTTTCTCTATTGTAAATTAGGTACATATGTATTTACATGTAAGTATGTATAACCACAAAAGACTGTCAGGTCAAATGTCTGGAATTAATGTGCTTATATCAAATAAATATTCAAGCATGCTGTCCTGGGCACACAACTCAGGTTCCGGTGCTGTTTGACTTACATCGGGCGTTGCATTCAACACAAGAAGGGGATTGTAAATTATTACTGACCATGTGACCCCTCATCATTTGAGTGTGCCATGCCCATTAGTTCCATTATTGGGATTAATTACTTGCTTGGATTATATTCATAATTTATAGTACACACGTACATCACAGTTTTTCACTTTCTATGGTTGAAAACACACTGCTGCATTTGAATGCTTTGTATTTTGTGTGAACAAACCTCGACTTTATTTGGAATCCTCTGAGAACAAGATTAATTATAGACTCCCACAATGAATGATGTTTGCACGGCACTTAAAACTTGCCACCAAGATTTGTTACACATTCATCAGTGGATATAGTTCAATAGTTGAGTGCCCGGCTCAAGTGCAGTGGGTTGTCAGATCAATCCCCTCCAGAGGAAACACACACAGGAAACACATTAAGGAAACACACATACAGGAAATGCACATTACAGGAAACACACATACAGGAAACACACATACATGTACAGGAAACACACATACATGTACAGGAAAAACACATACAAGAAATGCACATTACAGGAAACACACATACAGGAAACACACATACATGTACAGGAAAAACACATACAGGAAATGCACATTACAGGAAACATGTACAGGAAACTTATACATGTACAGGAAACACACATACTGCATAAAGGTCAACAATGATGGGGAAATGTGTAATCTAATGTACATTATTTGCCAGTATTTAATAATACAGGGATAGAAACTAACTCTCACCCCCTCACCCGAGGTAAGTAAAAATCGCTGGGGGCAACTAAATGCTTTATTGATGCTAGTCCTCTGGACTAGCAGATATTTTTAAAATTAAAATGAGAGTACTAGTGATTGTTCATGGGAAGGAATAACTTTTAAAGTCTACTAGTCCCACAGGTGAGTGAAAATAATTTCTCAATTTCTACCCCTGTAATATGTACATTGACCCATTCTGTTCTGTGATCGACTGTTAACTTTTATTTATACCTGATGAACTTCGCGAAAATCAGTTTACAGTTTCATGGTCACTCTGTATACATTTCACTGGTTCCAAGCACTCTCACTGGGTTTAACATTTATTTAAAAAAAAAAAATCTTAGGATCGATTTCTTGTCGACATTTCAACCTCAATTCTTAGTTCAAACTGCATCCACACATGTTAAAAGAATGGGTTAACTGTAGATCATGACTGAACCATCAACGAGAAACTGGGCCTTAGTGTTAAGCCAGTCTGGAAATAGAATTAGATGATGGTTTGCAAGTTATACATTTTTTAAAAACATTATTTTATTCTCTGGCTTGAAATCTGCTTTAAAATCTCTCGAAAAAAGTATTTTCCATTCTAATCAGTGGTCCACAACTGGTTCATCAAAGGCCGTGGTACATGTATGTGCTGTCCTGTCTGTGGGACAGTGCATATAAAAAAACTACTTATTGGAAAGAGTAGCATAGGTGGCGGCTGCAGATTTCCTCTAAATAAATATGTCAGATGACCATATGATTGACGTCCAATGGCCGATGATAAGATAAAAAGTCAATGTTCTCTAGAGGTGTCGTTAAATAAAACAAACTTTATTTTACTCAAAAAAAAAATGTAGTAAAAATAAAATGTTTAGTGCTTTTTACTTTTTCTTTTTTAAATTTATTTATTTATTATTATTATTTTGCCACCTACATGTAAGATATTATTATTGTATCAAAAAGTCTAAAAGTACATTATTTTTTAATGCACAACCCAGATTTCACAATTTAAAGGAAAACATCAGATAAGTGCCTTTCATTTGGATTAGAGTTGTCTTCATTCAACAGTTGATAATAGCAACCATTTATTTATTTTTTATCAAGTTACACGCCAACAACAGTTTATTCTTAAGCATTCTTTTTGCCCATTTTCTCTTTTAAGATCCAATTAAGATAACTGAGAGTAATTCCGCAGCAAATGAATGTAATTCTGCAGCAAATGAATGTAATTCTGCAGCAAATGAATGTTTGTTGGTGATGTCTCTAGCACCATTATGACTTGTTAGGCATGAAAATTGCCTTTTAATCTAAAATGGATGATTTAAGAAATGAAAGTAAATGGAGCCACCACAATGTAAAACACATGCTTACAGGTCGAATTTTATCTATGTGAATTTAGTAAAATAAATAGTTTAAACTCAAGGAATTTTTAGTGCTGTCTGTCTCAATGTGAGTGAATGGGTATCTATTTTTACACTTGGTTTAATTTGCTCTTATACCAAACATTCTGAGTTTATAAAACACAATAATATTTGTAGAAAATTAACTTATACAAAGAATAACTGTAGTGCAGCTCTGTAGTTTAGAATATATTTTCCAAAATGGAGGATAAATTACTTCCTGTATAATATTTTAATGGATTTTTTAAAAATCTTTCTACACTGCAATTGTACATGAGTACTGTGAATTATTCTTGATAGAACATAGTTTTTAAAATGGGCAACACAAGTTCCTGTATATATTTAATCTCTGTTGTATGTATTCTATAATGCAGCCTCAGTTGTACTATGAATTATTTTTAATAGAACATAGATTTTAAAATGGGCAAAATTGTACTTCCTGTATATATTTAATCTCTGTAGTATGTATTCTATAATGCATTCATAGTATTACTATGGATTACTTTGTATAGACTGTAGCTTTCAAATGGCTGACATGTATTTTCCTGTATATATTTACGTTATTAATATTTTCTATATCTCTGTAGTATAGATTCTATAATGCAGAGTTGTGCTTTCATACTGTGAATTATTCTTTATAGAATTTAGTTTTTAAAATGGCCGACAATCCTTCCTGTGTATATTTTGTTTTGTTTTCACTGGAGGTTCAGTTTGCAAATTGTATATATAAACTGATCCTAATCTTCTGATGATTGCTGGTTCTTCTGGTAGGTACTGAGATCAAATCTCAGTCAAGGCAGAGTGAGTGATCCACAGGGCACAATAGGTAGCTGTATGCCACATACCAACCAGTGATCCACATCTGGTTTATCAAAGGTCATGGTATGTGCTGTCCTGTTTGTGGGAAACACATAAAAGATCCCTTGCTGCTAATCAGAAAGAGTATTCAATGTGGCAGTAGCAGGTTTCCTATAAAGACCATGTGTCACAAAACAATATGTCTTACAAATAATAGCTGTTAAATAAACAATGTTCTGGGGTGTCATTAAACAAACAGTTGTTTCTTTAGTCTATATTTAAGGCATTTTCTGTCATGCCACATGAAGAACTTTCACATTTGCTGTTGGGCCATCATGTACAGTCAAACCTGCTCATGCGGTCACCTGTATTAAGCACCCACCTGTGTTAAAGGGTCACCTTTATTTTCTCCCAAACCAACTAGTTTAGTATAAATTAACCTGTAATAAGCAGTCACCTGTTTTAAGAAGCCACATTTTCTTACTCTCCTTGGATGGCTGCTTAAGACAGGTATTTACTTTATCATATTGTGAGCATCCGTGGTCCAGCAATAGAACTCCAGACTATCAAGCTGATGTCAGTGGTTCAAAACCCATTGGAGGCTGGCTAACACTTGACTACGTTTCAAAACAACCAAATGTTTGACATTCAATAGCCGATGATTAATAAAATCAATGTGCTCTAGTGGTGTCGCTAAACAAAAACAAACCAAACTTACTTTATAATAAGTAAAGTGTGTTTTATTTAACGACGCCTCTAGAGCACATTGATTTTTATCATATCATCGGCTATTGGACGTCATACATGTACATACAGTGTATGGTCATTCCGACATATTTATTTAGAGGAAAACCACTGTTGCTACATAGGCTACTCTTTCCAATAAGCAGCAAGGGGTCTTTTATATGCACAGTCCTACAGACAGGACAGCACATACCATGGCCTTTGATGAACCAGTTGTAAACCACAGGATGGAACATAAAATAGCCCAAACTGCAAATGGATCCACTGAGAAGGATCAATCCAATGACCAGCCACTTCACAGGTGGACATGCTACCGTTTGAGCTACATTCCGTTCCATTATCATAAGTCTGCCCTAGAAATAACAGCTGTATCCCTTAAACAATAAATTTCAACCCCTGTTTAATGTAAAACAAAACACAAAAAAATCCTTAAATGGTAGTTTATGTACTGAAGGACCTGGGTAGATAGAAATTCTATTTACAGCTTGGCATGATGAAATGAACAAAACAAATACAAACAAAACGTGTGCAATGCAGTTAACAGACAAATTTCAAAACATAAATACTATAGATTTTTACCTCTATACAAACTGAAAACCAGAAATAACAAAGCACAACTATTGTATGACCAAAATAAAACAGATGTGTTTCTGGAGCATCCTATCATAATTGTTTTATTTAAAATTTATTTAAAAAGGAATACAAATCTAAAACATGTACTGATTATAAGGTAAAAAATAATTAATTATATTCCCAGAAACACACCTTTATTTTATTTAGCCCTTAGGGGGTCCATCCATACTGTTTATCATTTTCACAATTGTACACAAGGCCAGATTTAAACCTTGAGGGATTCTGGGCACTTCAGATTCTGGGACCCCTCAACATAGAAATCAAATTACATGACAAATAAAAAATTGAACTAAAATGAACAAATAGAACTAATTTTATAATTATTACATTTTTTTTAATAAAGGAAGTCCTTAGTCTGGGGGCCCCTTTGGCAGGGGGCCCGGGGCATTGGCCCCGTTATATAAATCCAGCCCTGTTTGTATAAACTACTTATTCTAAAAAGAAAATGATCATGACCAATTTAAATGAACCCTTTTAGGTTTCATTCCAGATATTTTGGGAGACCTGTCTCACATTGAAATTTACCATAGTAAATGTAAAGTTATATTGTAGGGTATAATTTAACATTTTTTAGTAATAAACCACTCAAATACAACCATAACCTTTTAAGAAAACTGCAATCAAGAAAATCTCTGAATATTTTAGTTTTTATGAAGACAGCCATGTTAGCCATTTTGAATTTTAAAATTATTTCAGAAGACAAAACACAAGCATCAGAAAAACAAAATCATTTATGGAATGAAGATAAGTATCAACACATAATTATATATAATAGATTGTTCCCTATCTTTATGTAGCAATGCCATCTACCTTGTATTTTGTGCTGCTAGTTACGAGTACATTCTACACATTTAGTGTGATGTCATCAAATTCATATGCCTAATACCATAATATTTGGTCTGAGGCTAAAGTGGCAGTCCTCATAAAAAGATAACATAAAATGTTAAAAGACTAATTGCAGAGATATTTTAATTTTTGGTTGTATTTGTGTTACTAAAATATGTTAAATTACTGGACACCTTATAATATCACTTTAATAATTATACATACATATCAGCCTATTTTTTGTTTTTGAGAAAATGAGCTTCAGTGGTCCATTTTGTAGAACATCGGATTCTCAAGCTGAAGACAATGGTTCAAAACCCATTGGAGGCTGGCTCACACTTGACTGTGTGTCAAAATTACAAAATGTTTGATGTCCATTAGCCGATGATTAATAAATCAATGGGCTATTGTGGCATCATTAAACAAAACAAACTTGAAGAAACCCAATCTTTATGAGAACTTAATTTCATAAATATATTAATGATTAAAGTGTGTGGTCGTATTTGTGTACTTTATTACTAAAAGATATTAAATTATTCAACACCTATATCATCTTAAGTTTTGCATTCCAAAGGGTTGCATATTTTCAAAAACAGTTGGTTCCATATTAAAATTCAGATGTGCTAAACTACTTTATGATTCCTGTCATTTAAAACACAAAACTACATAATGTAATAATAAGGATTTTTCCTCTTTAGAAAGGCCGTATCTTGGAGATACTGTTTGTTGTGAGAATGATAAAACAGTAAGTCTGGATGATCAGGCCCATGATATCGTGGGTGTACGAGGTCACTTTAAAACGTTCCCAGCCTCAATCAGTTCCCAAAAGGATAACTAATTTTTTTGTGCTTGGTAATGTGCTTCAGCTTTCGGGGAAAATAATGTGCTTAATTTTGTTCATATTGTTTTCAGGTGTGTTGCTGTTGAATTATGCCACTAGGTACCCCCTACCACTCAGCAAAAATTGACAAAACTGAGTACACAGCTGTGATCAAGTTTCTGACTCCCCGACCCATCTTTTGACTGTAGCATAAGACAGGGCAGTCATCATAGACAGCTCATATGCATTCATGAATTCTCTTTGGTTTCTTGCCATAAAGAAACTTGATCACAACTGTACTCAGTTTTGTCTATTTTTGCTAAGTGGTAGGGAGTACCTAGTGGTAGAATTCAACAGCAACACTCCTGAAAGCACAATATGAACAAAATTAAGCACATTATACATGTATTTTAATTAAAACATTAAAGAACATTACCAAGCACAAACAAATTAGCTATCCTTTTGGGAACTGGGTAAAGCCGGGAACGTTTCAAAGTACCCTCGTATATGTAACACCCAAAATGACAAATTGTTATCAAAACACGATAGTGGGTTCACGTTCTTTTAGAAAAAGATAAATTTGGCATATTGAAGGACCACTTTTACTTTGTAAATTTTTTTTTAAATGCACACACACAAAAAAGTCTAAATACGTGCCTGATCACCCCTGATAAAAAATTTGTAAACATAATATCACTGCTCTAACTGCAAAATTAAAGCCTTAATAACAAAGATAATGTAAGCAAATTTTAAAGTTTTTGTTTCAAACAATTCATTCCAATAACCAGTCATGTAATCAAAATAAATAAATTTTCCTTTATAACAAATTCAAATTAATGTCACCCCATCATTTTTGAAGAAGTTTGAATTAACAAAAGCTACTAAAAACAATCTGAAATTACAATACAATTAATTAGTCAAACGTTCTTGTGTGGTAACCTCTACCTGCCTTAAAGGGGCATCTTTATTTTCTTCTTGATTAATTTAGCATAATTTAATCTGTGTGAAGCAACCACCTGTCTTTAGTAGGCCCCAAGTAGATGACATTTATTTTTTGTGCTGGGGGGGGTGGGATGGGTGATTAAAAAATAACCATACAATCAGTTAATAGGCCCCTTTTTTTTGTTCTGTGGCTGATGACAGGTTTGGCGGTTTATGATTCAGATAGTTCCCTAAGGACACAGACTTAGTCTTCAAAGAATTTGTAATCTCAATATCAAAGGTAGTGCCAATCGCAAGATTTATTAACCACTTAATCTTTCTTGTGGGGGGGTGCGATGTGTGAAATTGTTGGGAGTACGATGTGTGAAATTGTTGGGGTAATTCACATATAAACCAATATTAGCAAACCTGTAAAAATAGAAAAATGGTTTAATTCATAAGTAGGTTATGCAAACAAAAATCTAAGTAACCCATTTCATTTAGCTAATTCCATTTATAAAACGAGCTAATTCCATTTATAAAATGAGCTAATTCTATTTATAAAACAAAGTAAATGATATCTCACAACCAAAAATGGGTTACATAAAGTTAGACTTGCAAGAAGTACCTGCCAATGATACAGTCATTAGCACAATTTTGACAGGTCTGCATTAGCGCAGTGCATGCTGGTCTAGCTATTTTTAAAATGATCGCTTTCATCCAAATAAGTTGTAATCATTTTCATTCCCATATCTCAAACATTGTCTGATGTGGCAGATTTGGTCTTTTAGGGATAAATCCCAATTGTTTTTCACAAAATTCAAAAACTTTAAAATATTGCCGACATTGTATCCTTCTTTCCCCCAAGATAACTTTAGACTTGTTCAGGTGAACAGAATTGAACAGTCTATAGTATAAAATTGGGAGTAAAAGGATATAAAATTCATCACGTTTCCAAATGCAAACTCCACCATTCACTTCAAACCCGATACATAATTTGTCCATATCGGTTCCATTTCACATTCATGTGAATCATTCCGATTAATTTGCATATATTTCTTGTACATAAATACTGACTGTGTTGTGCGTTTTTAGCTCTTTGAATCGGCTTCAAGTTGTGGCATTCATTCCACTGGAATTAATAGTTCTGGCATGGTCATAGGATGTGAAAAGACAAGTCAGAGATTGTGGACTCCTATTTGGTTTTAATAGAATGTTGTTAAATATATACTGAACAGCAAAAGAAATGCAAATGTCTGTTCAGATCCAGTTTAATCAAATTAGATGAAAAATTCATAAAAACCATAAAACTCAAGCTGTTCACGCTTTACATTTCTATGCACATGTCTCCAGTAAGCAAAACAGCCATTGTCAAAATATGGTTAACTTTTATTCAATCAAACATTTCAAATTAAATTTGCGTTTCTTTTGCTGTTCAGTATAGATTTAAATATTGTAATGCTAATTAATTTGCTATACATGTCTGGTTAAAATGACTTGTTTAAATAAAATTGGTTTCAATGGAAACAATTTTTTGTTTTACTTGTATGGTTGTATTCCATAGACTATTTTTATGAATTGTTAATTTTAAGGTGGTTTCACTGAAAACAGTTTTTACACTTATACCATGTTTAAAACGATATAAATGAGGAGATATTAAAGTATCTGAGAAGCTGAGATATAGATGATATTAAATAAACTACTATTTATTGTTAAATTTATGTCTAAAATGAAATAATCACTAAGCTCATGCCCAAGGAAGATTATTTCATGAGGGACGTATTTGATAATAAATGGTAGTGAGTTTGATATTCTATTTTTTACCTGAAACTGTTTTAATAGTGCCACTCTTTAAACCTTTTTTCATGCATATTTCAGAAATGGTCCATTGATAGGATATCAGATTCTCAAAATGAAAACAGTGGTTCAAAACCTGTTAGGGGTTGGCTCACACTGACTAAATCTCAGAATTACCAAATGTTTGACATCCTATAGCCAGTGATTAATAAATCTATGTACCATAGCATGCGCAGATGTAGGATTTCTGAAAGGGGGGTCCAAATGTGGATTTCTGAAAAGGGGGTTCCAAAAGTGATGAGTGAATAGAAAAGGTGAAAAGATGGTTAATTTTCATGTCCTTCCACTCAGTAAAAGGTAAACAAATTTAAAAAATCAAGAAAAGGAGGTGGATCCTAACCCCCTGTGCCCTCCCTGGATTCACTACTGCATAGTGGTACTGTTTAAGAAAACCAGACATTTCAGAAACATGCAAGACTATAGTGATCTCATGTTAAACTTTTGCCTTGTTATAGTGATGTCATTTTCACTTATGAAATTACAGTGACATTGTATTTAGTACATGCAAGCTCATTGGTCAGAACAGTCAGACTGATCCAATGAAAAGATAGGTTACTGACTTCTTGATATTTTCTTACTGGGTACCTATAATAATTATGTTCACTATTTTGAGTGCCCACTGGGATAATATATTAAGATAGATATAATTATTTATTCTAAATCATCAAATATTTCTAGACTAAAGAGAATATTTTCTGGAGCTTAATGCCATGGCCGCCTGCAGCTCAATGGTCACTCATACTCCACTGCCCACTTGTCATATCCTATGTAATGTAGATATGTCCACCGTAATGTAATACTGTCCACATCTTGCTGAATCTTGCCAGTAAATGTTTCCTTCCTACGTGCCACATTTTGTAATTTTTACCTTTTAAATATGAAGACATTCATTTTTATTGCACAGTATACTTTTTAGCTGGAATTCATATGACATTGGTTTAGTTATATCAACCATTAATAAGACATGGTGATACATATATCTACATGTATAACTAGGGGTGCAATGATATACCGGTATATTGCAATACTTGCTGAGGGCAGTACATACTGCAATATGGTTTCGTGTATCTAATTAGTATCCATCAAATTCTTATAAAATCTATGACTATGACAGTAAGTTACAAAAATAAAAAGTTAAACTTAATGAAAACGTATAAATTTGCTGTGTCTATATATTCTCTTTTTTCGTCAGAAATTGGTACAGGTCTGCCTGCCTACAATATATTTAGTAATTAGTATAATCATATCAATATAATTATGACTTTATTATATCTTGGTAATTAATCAAACAGTATTGCAGTACGTATTGCAATATGGGTTTGCTGTATCACAATATATTGCAATATGGTTTTGGCTGTATAGTTGCACCCCTATGTATAACTAACTGCATACTTCTTAACCATTGGTAAGGACCTTGTGTTTAGGTCAGGCCTGCACAAATTCAAAATATGCATAACCGGAAAATAGGTTATGCCAAAAATATTGGCATAACCGGTTTAAAAAGAAATGGAAAAACAACTTTAAAATTAGTTTTAATAAATAAAACCATTGTCACTTTGAAGTAAAAAAAAAAACTGTAATAAACATAAACATTATTACATGTGATTTGGAAAAATGTTGCATATGTGATATTTGACCATTCTCCATAATCATCCGAAGATTTCTGACTAACATTTATTAATGGATACATCACAATTTCTGATTGGCCGGATTTTTATGGCAACATCTAACAACCAATAAGAATACATTACATAAGTATTCTAACTAGACTGGCATTTGTAATTTCTGTTACATATAATTATAATTATATGTGTCGGAAATCAGTCAAGTTGTTTGTACACCGAGAAAAGACGATATAGAAACTTTATTTAGCAAATTTTACACGAACGGTGAATTGGTTATGCAAAATAAATTTGCATAACCGATGCCTGAACGAAACAATCATTCATGCAATTTGTGCAGACCTGTATGTCCAATTAGACCAATGTAATATATCACCATAACTGAAGTACACCTTCATGGCTATCATTTGTGATCCATCGCGCCAAAACAACATTGTGTTAAACTAGCGTCTGTGTGCTCCTGAAATTTGTATAAACTGGACTTTTTGGAACACTAGCAAACTCTTTAATCCAACACAGAATTTTTTTTTTTTTATCCCACCTTAGATTCAGGTTACACATAAATCCCGATAAACTATAAAAACGATGCAATTTAAATTACAACTATAAATAAATTTCCATTTGTAACACTTTATAAACTCCATGTATACAGATGTTTCATGGTAAATCATGATAAACTATAAATAGTTGTTTTCACTGTAAATCTTGGCAGTAAATAGATTGCTGGGTATAAATTCTCTTTATAAATAAATTTAACTCGGTATATCCTGAACTATAGATTTCTCACTATAAATTGTGAAGAACTACATGTATAGTGGATTTCATACTGTTTGTGATGGTATATAAACAGATTTCTCACTATAAATCCTGGATATAAATAGATATTTTACTATAAAACAGGAAGAACAGTAGATTTTTCACAGTAAATTCTGGCTATAAATATATTTTTCGCAGTAAATCCTGGGTATGAATAGATTTTTCACAGTAAATTCTGGCTATGAATAGATTTTTCACTGTAATTCCTGGCTATAAATAGATTTTTCATAGTAAATCCTGGCTGTAAATAGATTTTTCACAGTGAATCCTGGCTTTAAATAGATTTTTCACAATAAATCCTGGATATAAATAGATTTTTAACAGTAAATCCTGGCTATAAATAGATTTTACACAGTAAATCCTGGCTATAAATAGATTTTTCATAGTAAATGCTGGTTTTTGAAACGGTAACAAGAATTCTAACACTGAACTTCAAGAGGTAAACCTTTTTCATCTAACAATTCATTTTCTTGATTATTAATACCCGTTGACATGGCAACTGGGCTTGGAGATGACCTGCTGCTAGGATGACCCATAGAATGTCCCACAGAATGACTCGTAGAATGTGTTGGGTTACCTAGGTAATTCTCATCACCATGGTGACAGTGTCTGCAGGGAACATAATCCATTTCAGGTTCCATTGCCACGGCAGACGTGGGAGCAGGATAAGAAGGCTGCCGATGGCGGGACATCAGGTACGCAATTGTATCCCGATTGTATTTTTTATATCGATCACAGTAAATATAACTAGCTAACAGGTCAAGGTTTCTGTCAAACAAGATGTATAATATTGGCTCGATGCTTCCTTGGGACCAGGCAATGAAACTGAAAGCCTGGTAGACTTTCGGTGACACCTTAAAATTAACATCTATGACGAGAAGTAGGAAGAGAGGATACCAGCAGATAATAAACTCAATCACTGTCATTACGAACACTTTGGCGCGGTGCTTGGAATCCTCAACGAGTGCCCGAATGCTGTTAGCTGATTGTTTCCTGTGTGCCTCATCCATAATTGTGATGGACGTGCGTACCAACATGGACACCCGGTTTGGCTGATTCATTTGAATCTCTTTGTAAAATTTACACAGGAAATGGGAGGCTCCAACGAACGTCAACGTAATGATCATAATCCACATGATGTTGGCGATATATCCCATCGCCTCACCTAACATAAAGGCACAACTTCCGATGTCGGTATTAAACTCAAAGTATCCGCCGATGAGCGTCGGGCCCAGATGAACAATCGTGCTGGTGATGTACACGGTTAATATTCCAAACAAAACACAACAGAAACTCCCACGCGAATTTCCACCAATGTTCGTTTCGCCGAAGGTGTATGCCTCCGTGCAAATCATTGCTAAGAGATTGAACGTTGATGCCGTAATGATGATGATGTAGGATGATCCTTGGAGGGTGCAATCGCCGACGGTGGCGGGGTGAGTGAGATTGTATCCAAATGGAATGCAGTACATTGATTTCAAGAAGTTCAAAAAGCAACAATGAATGAGGAATGCGCTGGTCATCTTTCGGAGCGTTCTCCGGACCAGAATGGTGATGACGACGATGAGGTTTAGCACCATCCCCACCGTTCCTATGAAGTAGAGGTAGTACGCCTCCTGGTGCTGGGTCTCTTGCGATGCCATGTTGGAAGATTGCGACAAATTAGATGCGGGTTGTAAAAGCTTAAGAGCATTCTTGTCACTAGTTTCTGCAACCACGTTGAGAAGGGCCAGTGCAAGAGCGTTCTGAGTCATCTTCGTCAAGTATCAGCAGATAGCGAAACGCCATTTTGAAAACTGCACTTCAGAACCTGGAAATAAAAAAATAGGAAAATTAAGTACATGTATTTGATTATTTATTAAAAATTTATACCATTTATCATGGAATGTCAGCAGATAGCACAGTGTCATTTTGAAAACTGCTCTTCTGTACCTGGGAATAAAAAATAGATAAATTATTTTGAATTATTTTATACCTTTTATCTTTGAATGTCAGCAGATAGGACAGAGAAATTTGAAACTACACTTTGAAACCTGGAAATATAAAATATACAACTTAAGTATTTGATTATTTAAAAAATATTTAATTAATACATCTTTGGATGGTAATAGATAGAACAATACCAATTTGAAAACTGAACTTCGTGACCTGGAAATAGAAAAACTAAGTATTTGATTAATTTTTACAAATTTAAACAATTTATCTTTGGACTTCACCATTTGGAATGCCAGTTTGAAAAATACACTTTGAAATATATAAAATATAAATTAAAACATTTTATTTTAAAAGAAACATGACAATTTATCTTTGTGTATGAACAGCTGCACCATTTTGAAAACTGTATTTTGACACACAAACAGGAAATCATATACCATGACATTTTGTACACTAGTCATGTGCCACTTGCTGGAAAAAAAATTGCCCAACTAGGTCAGTTGAAGGGGATGGATCTAACAACCCATCACATTTCCGTCAGACACTGTACCTCTGAGCTACATACCACTGCTGTGTATCTGAGCTACGTACCGCTAATATACAGCTCAGAGGTATATTAGTGGTACTGTACCTCTGAGCTACATACCAGTACTGTATCTCTGAGCTACATACCAGTACTGTATCTCTGAACTACATACCACTGCTGTGTATCTGAGCTACATACCGCTGCTGTGTATCTGAGCTACATACCGCTGCTGTGTATCTGAGCTACATACAGCTACGGTACCGCTGAGCTACATACTACTACTGTACCTCTGAGCTACATAC